>MWSO01000359.1:0-25681 GCA_002116355.1 Dothistroma pini CBS 116487
CTTAGTAGTAACTATACCTTAATATAGCTTTATTTGCAGCAGTAGCAATACCTTAATTATAGGGCTTGGCACGACCTACTATCTATAGACAATTATATACTAATGGCTGGACGGATGGCCAATATTCACTCACTAGGCCGGCTGGATGGCCAGTCGGCTGGATGGCCAGTGGGCTGGCCAGTGGCCGTCCATCCATCGTCCACCTTGTGCTTGATCATCTCCGACAAGGAGGGTTCGGAAATATCCCTCACAATCAAGGAGATACTGCTAGCAATCCAGGTTCTTTCAGTCCGAAGGCGAGGTCGATCTATACTCACCGGCGCAAACGGATGCCTACAATCTGTTCGAACAGGATTGGAGATGAAGCGGCAGCGCATTACCTTTGTCTCAGCAATGGACACTCACCGGATTGCTGTCCGGAGATCCTGCTGGTCCGCTAGTTCGCTGAGCATCTTGGTGGTGGCCATTGATGTCCGCCGTCCCGTCGCAACTGTCTTGAACAACATGGCATCCGCTCGCGGGATCACAATATCCAGGATCTTGTGAAGTGCAATGCCAAAGCCAAGACAGCGTTCGTGAAGGACTTGACCAAGGACAAGCACCCGACGTTCGTCTGCAAAACCCTTGCTTTGCCACGTAGTTGGAGCTATCACCTGAGTTAAGAGGAAGACGGAAAGGGGTGTCGGTGCGTGCGGCGGTTATGCCAGAGTCTCGTTGAAGGTAGGACATCGAGTCAGCAGGTCCAGCTCGAAGTCCTCCATACCAACGACATCAGGATCCTGGCAGAAGAATTTGGTTTACACCCGGCCCCTAGAGAAAGCGTCTTGGTCGATCTCGTAAGTAAGATGTGGCGCAACCCTGCTTATATGCTGCCTGTGCCACTTCATCAAGTCAGGCGCAAAGACCTGGACGCGAGAAGGGTACGGGAGGCATGCTCCTAGCTCGAGGCACGAAGCGAAGGCAGCAGGAGCTCTTGCTCATCGACAAGAGCAGTGACCAAGGCGAACTTGGCGAGGATCGTACTGGCGATTGCAATCAGTCCTTCGGTGTTATAGCGTCTTCGTGCGCTAACGTCACAAGTCGCCTTGGCTGCCGCTTTGTTGAGTTTGACTGATTTACCACAATCCTGGATTTTCGCACAAATGTCCGGTACCCGCCTGCAGGAAATGTGGCTCAAATGCACGAAGACGCTGTAATGAAGAGTGAAAGCTCAAGGAGGAGGAAGATGACATGATCGGATTGGGCTTGATTGTCGGTTTTGGCAGCTAGGAAGCGACAATAGTGGACAAGCTCAACCGCGAACCTGGAAGGCATACCTTAGGTAAGCAATAAGCTTTGTGCTATTAGTCCGTACGCTGAGACTATGTTCCTTCGACTTTTTCTCGCAAGGCCAGGCGGACAAACCACGCTGAAAGCGCCTTCGACCGGGCAGCTTCGCAGTTCGAAAAACACGACCTAGGGTTTATCGGGATGCCTGCCTCGAGGCATCAATGAGACTGTCGCCTCCAGGAACGAACACTGCGAGTATACAAGCGCAGAGCACACTTACTCGACGAGGACCAGCACGATGCCTGTCGGTGCGTGTCTCATTGGTACCTGCGACATGTCTCTCTAGCATGATTCGTCTCGATCAGCGAAGCACAGGGCGTGATATCTCATCCACACCTGCGTAATATCTTTTGATGCCGCGCCTTCACTCCGCACGATAGGCACAAATCGCAACCACAGACCAACGTCTTCCCGGTGCTCTTGACTGCAGTCGTCATGTTGGAGACACGCCTCACGGATATGCTGCTCAGCTCCGACGTCATACCCGACCCAATGCTAGGTCCAAACTTCAAGCGATTCTATCTTTCTCAACTTGCTCTACGTCTTGTACCTCTGCGACAAGTTCATAGAACAGCGCCAGCAGTGGCTTGCAGCGCCGTCTCCCCGCGGGCATGCGCCCACCCGGCCTGACAAAGAATCACTCGCTAACATCCTTGCATTAGTGAAGAGTCGACCTCCTGTAGATGAGTGGCTGCTCGTGGGATCACGAGCGCCGCAATGGCCACAGTGTATCGCTCGGACGGTGCCTAGCACCAACGCCATCGATGATGAGCAGATGGCAAAGATGTACCGCCGTGTGGCCGTAGATGCTCTCTCCAGGCTGTACCTGTGTCTACCCAGTGATCGCTACGACGATGAAAGAGCGCAAATGTCCACACCAAGGGTCGAAAAGTGTTGGGAGAGGACCAAAGAATTCATGCGGGAGAAGCTCCTGGACAAGGGCTGGATGATGGGTGAGCGACATGCAATGCCCACGCGCACCAACCGTCCTCAGGGTTACACAGAGACGCAACCATGTCCTGCTCTGGACGTTAACATCCCTAGCTTCCAGAATTCTGTCTGGGGACGTCCACCACAGCCCTCTCCCGCCAACTATAAGCTGCTCTCGGCCTCGCCACTACGCCTTTCCCTATCTTTCCCTCGTGCTCCAATCGTCGAGCACAAGATCGCCAGCTTTCCCATCCTACCGGCGAGACGGAGTCAAAAGGTCGTCTATATCGCCTGGAGTGCAGCAGCTGCGCAACCACTTATGAATCAGCTTGCTCGTCGGAACCCTGCGAAGCAGAGCAAGAGAGAGTCAAAGGAAAAGGGTCAGATCATTCCACGTAGCGAGGAGACGCGAGCTCTGACGATTAAGCCGCACCAGAACACGGACCAGCAAGTCGTCGCTCCGCGAGCCTCCATATACGGACGCCTGTGGAACTTACTCTGGCTTATCGGGCTCGCTCTCATCCGACTGATCGGTTATGCCCGGTAGCGCTCGAGCAAGACTGCACTCGACTCCATTGCACGAGCGTGTGCGCCCTGTAAACCAGACACTATCTTTGAAGGAGAGGTCTCACGCAGACATCGCTGCTGGCGTGTATGGGGATTCGTGGCTTTATACTTTGTGTTGGTAGTCCAGGCGAGAGGAGGAGCACCTTCTTCGGCGTTGGTTGAGATTCGAGATGCGGGTGTCTTCGAGTTCGTAGTGTAGTCCTGACATATGATGGTATCGGCGTCCAGACCCTGAGATTTCCCAAACTCGAGCCAATCAATGTTTATGAGGTCGAATTCGTTCTTTGCTAGACATTGACTAATCATGCCTTGGAACCTGTAGCATTACGGTCCAGCTCAATTTGTTACTAGCCATCATTGAAGTATGAGATGGCAGAGTCTGCCATGGATCTCATGACTCAGATGCTTGTCAGACGGTTGTCAAGATGTCGATGTCTGTGATGTGTGGGTTCGAGGTGATGCGCGTAGGCTCATTCACTTCCTAAGCACTGAATCGAGATTCAAAGTCCATGATGCTCAAGTCGTGCTTGACTTCCGTGAGCTTAGCTTTGACTAAGAAGGTGCTTCCACTAAGAAGTTTGAGTCCGTGGTGCTAGATGTATGAGGGTATACATATCGCATTTTACTGCTGTAGTGCCTTCCTCCCCTTTTCCTTCGTGATCGTGACCATGTCTTTGCGTATGCGCACATCGTGCATCTTGCCCATTGCTTCCTTCGTTCGTCTATCCGATTCCCCGGATCATTGTGATGTCGTGACTAAATGTCATTCTTCGTCATCATTTCGCTCGTGATCATTGCACGTACAGTCCAGTCCCGGTTCCTTGTATCGTTATGTCGTCGCTACATGTCGTTATGTGGACCTTGCCTGCCGATTTGTCCTCTGTCCTTCAAATCGTCAAACGTTGTTTTCTTCTTCGCTCTCCGCCAGTCTGCGCCACAAACTAGCTTAGCTCTGCGCCATCTCTCTCGCTACAGATCTTCGGTGTGTGTGGGTCTGGGGGCCATGCATACGATGTATGGTGTACAGCTCACGGTGGCGTGATCCTCGTCGTCTCAGTGGTGCATCGAATAACTAGGCATCAAGTCCAACGCTCATCGGTGCTTGCGGACCGACTCTCTGACCAAGACGCGAAGAGAGGACGATTGGATTCGGGTTATGGTGGAAGCACAAGAGCATAGAGTGCATGCTGTAGTGGAGGTTCTCTGGCATTAGCGTTAATAGGAAAGTGGCTTGCTGTAGTAAGGGAATAGGAGCGCTGGAGAATGGTGTGGAAGCAGCTCTATCACAAGTGGTCGCCAATGCAGGAATTGGGGTAACGTGGCGGTGTGCTGAGCCCAAGTCCATGGGGCAAGGGTAATCTGCGTGTTGAGAGGCGCCGGATGAGCCTGATTCCGCTGGTTTCCAAGGCACTCAACAGCCGCCGCAATACTGACTCGGTCGTTGATGCCATGGTCGCAGCATTGCCAGCCATTGGCGCGCTGACTCTCTCTTGGAGAGTCCGACCCTCAGCAGCATTGAAGATCGACAAGGAAGAGACTTGCCTGAAGGTGACTACGGAAGCAGGGATGGGTGGCCGGTGATGGTAAGCTACCCCTGTAGCGAGTGATGAATTGGACCTGCTGCACTAGCTGGTCTTGAACCATCAAAGGCTGTTGAACCAGGTGCTGAACATCGAGGCTGAACTCCTGTAAATCCCTGAGGCGCACGTATAGAGAGCTGTCGCCACCGCTTGGCACAGCCGGAAGGGTAGATTTTGGCAGATGAGAGGGTGTGAGGGTGGTGTTTAGGGCATCGAGAGCGGCGCGGACAACTCTTTCGAAAAGGCTCCGACTCGTCCTTCGAAAGAGACTTCGACTCGTCCTTCGAAAAGACTTCGACTCGTCCGAGAAGACTTCGACTCGCCCTCGAAAAAGACTTCGACTTGCTTGTCCTAAAAACCTCGACTCGCCTGTCCAAAAGACCCACTGTTCGAGAAGACCACGACTTCGCCTTCCCAAAAGACTACGACTCCCCTTTCGGAAAGACTTCCCTTTCCGACAGACTTCTCGTATCTCCAAAAGACTTTTCTTTCCAAGATTCGGCGTTGGGTAGGTAGTAGCTAAAGCCGATGTGTATGGAGCTTCTTGTTAACAGCCACGACCCGACGCGGGACCATACTGCCGTGCAACATATGGTCGAAGTGAGATTGGACGTGCGGCCCTTTGTACCGGGTCGAACTGTCTTCGTTGTGAAGGAACTTCATGGTCGATGCAGTCAGGCCAACTTCAGCTGAATTCTGAACCTTGCTGAGCTTCGAACCTATCTACGTATGCTGCCACAAACGCCAAGAGGAATGATCCCGTACGGAGTTGACCAAGAACTTAGCGACGTGAGCATCCCACTGTTCCTTGCAGCCAAGCTTCCCAACACAAGACTGCGTGATTAGTGCGGAAGTAGCGGTCTGGCTGACGTCGGCGGTGATGCACGAATCCGGTCTCTGGACGCAAGCTTTAGCAATACGACTTCCTTGCTCCAAGTGAAGATCGATAACATGAGAGAGACGGACGAGTTGGGACATGCGACTCTTGCCTTATTGAGTGAGTTGTCTTGTATCGACTGTCGTTCTTGAGGGTCCAGAAGGGCTAGCATTGCTTCACAGAAACTTTCAACATGGAGCTTGAGAGTGTTGAAGAAGAGGATTCAATGCGAGGGAAATTCAAGAGAGCAGGTGGGAGAGAGTCTCGAAGCAGGTGGCCGGTGGCAGGTGGCGGTATGGCAGAGGCGAACAGCGTGATTGGATTGGCCTGACATGTTTTGGGTGATCAGACCAGACTTGGAGCCGGATCAGGCACAAGTGAGCGGATTCGATCATCGGAACGCGCAGGCGACAATCTTCTTTGGGCACTTCCTGCATGTTACCGTTCGAGGCGAGGCGGTATGTAGGTTCATAGGGCCAAGGAAGCGGACCAACCCATCGAGTCGATGTGATGCACAGCAGCGGCCGTACTTGAGTTTGGACGATGTATATGAATGCGATGGAGGTGAGACGATTTGTTGACCGTGTGTGAGATGTAGTGAAGTTTTGAGGGTTGCTAATGTTGACAGACGACACGGACGCGGACCCGACGGTACGAGCCGCAGCAAGTGCAGACGGCAACGAATGCCTTGAGAAACATGAGACATTACCCTCGGTCTGTGACTCGGTATTTCCTCATCCACTTCCGCGTCTCCGGTCACAGTGGCATCATTCCCTTCTGATCTGAATGAGCAAACGGTGAAGACAGAGGTAGCGAGGACGAGCAATGCGATTCGATCACGGCGTCTAGCTATAGAGCTGGCATCAGTATCTGATGCGAAACAGCAGACGGCGAGGACGGCGGCGAGGACGGCGGCGAGGAACAGGAAGGCGAGCTATTCATAGCACAACCGTCCAATGGCCAGAGGAGGGTCAAGACATACGAGCTGAAGAACAATAACGGGTGCGACCGATACATTGGTTTCTACATCGGCATCGTCCTTGGCAGCCCACACGAGAGTGGTGGCAACGGCCAGCAGAGCACTGGCAGCAAGAACAAATGGCTACCCTATCAGAAACAACATGCCCACCGGGGTGATGGCAGCGACTGCGATTGCGAACGATTATAGTCCCCGTCCTTAGGTCTTCAGTAGGAAGCGTAAACGTCGAGAGATCAAGGATCTCACCTCGGGCGACAACAAGCTACCCTGGACGCGGGCTCTAGCGCCGTCTCTCGTTCGCCAGCGACGAAGGACAGAACGTGAAACGTCGGGCGTCCAAGACGGAATCAGAAAGGGCAGCCGAAGCAGGAGCAAGAGCGAGATTCAGTTTGCGAGCAGGAAGTGTAAGAGGTCGTTGATGGACGCCATTTGACCCGCGCTACGCTGCAGAAGGCGTACACATACAGGATATCTTCGCGCACGAGCGCATCTAGTGCCAGGGAGCAGCAAGCGTTATCGAGCATCGCAATCGACTGCCGGCCCATCGAGTCTGTCTTCCTACACGACTGCTATATCTGAGCGCAAATCCACAGCTTCGGAGCCAGCCGGGAAGAAATGTACATCGTAGTGTTCAACGAATTTAGCACCTACGTCGTCGGTGTACCAAGCTTGCAAACCTCTTTCGCAGTCAACGACCTCATACAACTCAAAGGGCCCGACGGGAACGCTCGCGTGCTGGAGACACATCATGACGGAACGCTCGCGTGCTGGAGACACATCATGACGGAACGCTCGCGTGCTGGAGACACATCATGACGGCGCGCTCGCCGAGCGCGCCGTGCACAAGCTTCATTCTTATGGCCAATTTCAGAGATTCTCCCGCCGATGGAATAGCGCGAACTGTTCCTGCAATCATACCACGCTGGCACAGTGACGTTTTCTGCCGCATCCCGACTTTCACCACGCCTGCCACCACGCCACACGTCACCCGTTCTTCTGCCACGGAGCACGTCTGCGTCACGGAGATCGATCGACATTTTCTCGGCGGAAGTCGTCGAAAGATCGAAGATGGTGCTATTCGCATGTATCGGAACTTCGCCGAGTGGGCTGCGAAGTATCGCAATGAGGGGACTGCGCTTGCAAGTGCAACAGCTGCGGCTGCGGCCATGGCTGAAGCTATGCAGCCTGGTGTTGATGATGTTAATGCCGATGTTCAGGACAGCATCGGAAGTTGAGAGTACCATCATTGTCTGTCACACTTTGCCATGCACTACGAATGTCGGCATCTTGTCGGTGCTCAATCTGGGTGTTGGATGATACCTAGGCAGACCTTCGACAGAAAAAATCTTTCAAAGTCAGCTGCTGTGCCAAATGGTGATAATAAGCCCAGAGTGCACGTCCATTTAAGCTTGTGAAGGAGGACTCCACGGCCAAGACGTCCGCTTCGAACAATGCATTGCAGTTCGCAGTAGACATCCAACGCCCTTTGTCGTAATGTTGACCGTTGATCGATGACTGCTTATTCGTCCCCTCCTGATTGTGGCCCGCTCGAGAGCGATACTTATCAAGATGGCGTTGGGTGCGTTATGTCGTAGAATGTGCACCGCTACATGTGGCGAAAAGCTGTTATATCGACAATAATAGCGCGATACTAGAAACAAGGTGACGGGGCCTCTTTGGCGTGGATTCGCGAAGTAAGGCTAAGATGTCTAGCACACGCCAGACATGTTTTAGGTTGGCAGGCAGCGCAGGCTGTTGAATAAGCTTCGAAGCTTGAAATAGACCCACGTGGAACCTTAGCAGATCCGGGAAAATGTGGGGAAGGGTCCGCTCGGTCTTTCGAACTCCGAAGGGCCGCGAGCATGCTCTTCCACCGCCTTGCCTTCCAATTTCACAACTTTACCAACACTAGCCTTCTCAGACATGTCGCCATAGCTCTACGTAACCACTTCGACGGCAGTACCCCATGCAGCCACCAGGAGCACGCGCACTCCCTCCAGTACAGCATCACGTCGCTGCCTTGTGCTACTACGAGACTGCCTCCTCTTCCGACAGCGCCGCGGTCGATGAGCTATTGCCACTTCCCGAGGCCTTAGCCGTCAGGTAGTCCCATCCATGCGAGGAGGTCGCATGTAAAGGAGTGCTCCTCATCGGCGGCGACGAAGGCAGAGCGGATAATCATGTGCCTCAGCAATATCCATTTTCGGGATAGGAGGTGACGTCAATTCTTGACAGGCAGAAGCCCCTGTGTCATAAGCAATATCAGCACAGACTCCCGGAAAATCAGAAATCATCGCAATGGTTCAATCCATATGGAGCTCGTATCGAAATATGTCCAAAGGAGATCTCCTACGCCATGCTGCATGGCTTGGCACCTCCGAATGCTCCTACTCTTCTGCTCACAGAGACCATGCAACACACCGCAAGTATTCCATCCTACCTTACATCTCACAGCTAACTACAACTTGCCCCGCTGGCTGCTTCGAAATCTTCATGGCGACCTTTAGATGTCATCTTCGACACACTATATTCGGAATTGACATCATTCGCTCTTGGATGCGTACCATGTGCCAGCGATCGACCGTCGCACTCACGGAACTTCATGGTCTGGATCACAAGCAGTATTGACGAGAGTCTGTCCATCGAGGAAGCTGAACAGTGGATGCCTCCGTTTCAGGCGGATCTCAAGACCTCACACCAGAGTTCTACGACTTCCTGCCACCTTCCAGTGTCCCACACGTCTAGTGGATTCCACTTTTACAACACGTCTACGAGATCCAGCATTGCAGCACATGTCGGCAGGGATCCGTCATCGGAGCATCCACCGGATCATCCACAGGCTCACGATGACCGCAATCGCCGCTGTGAACTTTGGTATCGACCATACAGATACGATCGGGACTACTGTCCAGTCCCGCCAAACTTACTGCCTCAAGGCGACAGTCTACCAGTGGTCGTGAAGCATACGATCTTCAAGCAATTAGCCTGAAAAGGAGCGAGAAGGTTGCAAAGACAATACATACAGAGCCACTTTGGCTTTGGGAAGTCCGCAGTCCATCGTTACGGCTACGAAGTACGCAGAGGCTCGCACATTCTCGTCTGGCAAAACATACGGCCACGCTCAGCTTCTTCTCAGGTGCTCGCGGATGCTTTTCAAGGTCGAATGTCAAATGTCGAGGACCACACTTCCGCCCCCTGTGATGTACGATGTAGTATATGCATCAGTGTGCGCTGCTCAAAAGACACATAATGCATGGTCCACTCCGCCGGGGTTCACTAGCCACCGAAACGCGCTTTCACTCATCGCACCTCCAAATAGACGAACGACAAACAGCAAAGTGCTCTGAAGCGCGAGGCAAGAAAGCAATAGGGAATGGCTCAAGGATAGTTTCTCCGCCTTTCACATTGTCGACAAGCCTAGCTATCGCCGAGATGCATGGCTCCAAACCATACGCAAGGGACGAACAAAAGTACGTAAGAGATCATAGTGTCTCCTGCTCGCATTCGGCAAAGTCTAGCACTTGCGCCTCGTATTGCTCAAGCTCGGTGTAGTGAGAAGTGACGATGCTCTTGCCACCAAAGCACGTCAACGTGGAGCGAGCACTACCAGGTCCGAGCATCAAAGCGCGGTCATCTTCGGCCTAGGAGTCGGACATTGGGAGTACTCATCACCCAACCGACGACGCGGACATGAATGTACAGTTCACCACATCTAAGCGAGAAGCTGGAGCTCAGCAAAGCGTTAATCTCTTATCAGGAAAGCCAAATATCCGTATCAACGCCGAGCAATCTGAATGTTCACGACTATGACAGAAGCGGATTCTGCGGAGCGCACATCAAACATTAAGAAGACATTAATAGTTGGAGTCCAGATGAGCTGAGTGTTTAGCGCCCGTAAGGTTAGCTACAATCTCCGCGTACCACAGTAGCTATTTCCAATCTCACATGACAACTTCGCTACACCTAGGCCATTGTCAACGAGACGATGCCGACCTCGCAGCTTCGAAGAGCGCCCTGTCGCTTATGTGAGGCGTAGTGCGACGGGACATCACAAACCTGACGGTCCTAGAAGACAAATGGGATGGTCGATGGATTATGTCAAGGTTTGAAAAACCGTCCGTTAGAAAGACAGGCACCCGGAACGAAGAGAGCGAACACTCCCTGGAAACTTATGCAGTTATCGCTCCCAACTTTGAGCACTGCAACGCACTGGCCAACGGAGGCTCTCGATTGCACAGTGGCCCTGCGGACAGCATGGAAGCTACTTGGCAGAAGCACAAGCGACCCTGCAACCCTACACTCGGCAGGAAGCCGGCATCGCCCCACCGTAACGAGCAGCCATGCGGCACTAGTTGGAGATGGGACGATTCTACGCTTTAGTCACTATGAATATGGGCACGATCATTCTGCGCATGGTCCGGGCAATGTGCTTCATGCGGATCACGGTACCATCGGATGCACTTGCAGGTGCGAATAGATGCTTAAACGTCTTCGGACGTGCTCAATGGACACATATAGGTACGCGTATGAGGACGATTAGCAGGCACGCAGGATGTACAATACCCGAATCACGACTGCTGCAATGATGAGCACATCTCTCGAAAGGCCCTAACAACGGACGAAGTTATGAATGATGATCAGCTGAGTTGCCGAAAAGCCATATCTCACGGGCGGCAGCCGAAGATCGGAGCATGCTATGGCTCGAGTGGCAGCCTTCCCATGGAAAAGAGCATGTTAGTACCTGTCAGGCCTGCCTCGGCATGGAGATCCTCGCTGTCAGTGCAGATAAGGCAAACACCACGTGTCTCTTGGAACGACCATCTCACAAAGACATCCTGCTTATGGAGTCGGGAACGGGTGATCAGCATACCAAAACCCCGCTTCTGTGTTACAAGCTGTATACCTCCTTGGTTATGGTATAGCAATAACCGCCCATCTAAGATGACGGCGGCTATCTGGAGCCATACCATCAACGCAGCACATCCCACGATGTCATGTATCATTACCTGACTAGAGAATGCAGAGCTGCCCGCTTTCAGTGCAGTAAGCGCTGGATATACGAAGCACGTCAGCATTACTATGATGTGCAGCAAAACTGCTTCCAGCTCCGGATCAACACAAAGCTGATACTGTCCGCTAAGATTAGCTTATAGGCCATGAAACACGTCTCCTCCACACTAGACTCTAGAAGAGCTGTAACTGAGGTTCTCTAGGAGAACTTCACCCATGGCTCAATCGATCAGGGACGTTCTACTGTAGTGAGCTGCAGTCGCTGTCGACCATGTGCCACGCTATTCATCATGCAGTGGACGCGGAACAACGCCATACCCTATAGCCGCATCTTTCTGCACTTCCACGGCACTTTATCGTCTCCGATCAAAGCTCGCGTGTGAACCTTTTCGAGAGACCGTTGAAGTGTCGCTCAGGTGCTCCTTACCAATGCACGGCGAGAGTATAGGGAGAATCTCCGTCCACAATACTTCCGAGCTTACATAGAAACAGAAGGTCGCTAATCTCGAGTACCACTCGGTTCACAACATGTAGGCTCTCGATCTCTTGCCTGCCAACGCTTATGGAGCGTCGTGGGTATTGCAACACGCACCGCCGCCACGAGCTCAGCTCGGAGTAGCATATATAAGTTCCAACAATGAGCATGTTAGTCCGCAGACGAAGAGGCATTCTCTTCACAGCACGCGTCTTCTGCGAACACTATGGCAGCTAGAATCGCCGGATATCTCTTTCTTGTCCGGGACCATCCCGAACAAGATATGAAAGAGGACCGACTAGACAGCTGACGCTGAACGTGATCGAGGGACTAGGCTTCTCGACCAGGAAGACCGTAGTCGGCCGCGAGGAGAAGACCAGACTGAGCCACAAGCGCGAGTTGCCCGCAATACGAACGTTTATCTCAATCACACGCGCGAGTCGATCGCAACGAGAAAGCCCGATCGTCATCATCCTCCAGGACGCACAAAAGACTAGATTACACAGCCCTGACACCGAGCACAAAGCATCTTGGTTTCTGGGCAGTGATCATCATGATGGACTACACGTGCGTTGACATACTGAGCTTCGGAGGCATTCTGCTGTCTTTGGCATCACTCTTACCTTCAGCAACACCCACGAGCACTGCCTAAAGCTACAAGTGCCTCAACATGACCCTCATTGCCTTCACCGCCGACTCGCTTCCGATGATCTCGGCGCATCACAGCTCACACACATCGTCAATCAATTTGGTGAACTCCTAGCACATGTCAAAGCCAAGATGGACCGCTGTCGTCTGGGTATTGACATCTAGCCTCGTCCCATTGGCTACGGAAATTTCAGATGGAATGTTCAATACTACTGAGCATGCTGAACTGGATACGCACATCACCGGACTGACACGTTGTAGGCGATTTAACAAGGTCGGAGGTTCCGCTACGCTGACGATCAGACCGTGGAGCCACCTGTGATTCGTCTTCTAGGAGCCAACTTCTTCGGAGTGCCATCTCAGCCTGCGACTCGATGACGCGATCAGATGCTTCTCGCTACGTCGGACTGCTCCATCTCGCTGCTGACCCTTACTCACACTCCTGTACGCAGTCTCCAAACCAACTTCCAACATGATCCTCCTGTTCTTGAGTACTGCAGCACCGACAGACTCACACCAACGGTCGGGCTTCTGTAGCGCATGCGTCTCATGCTTCGGGCGGCATTAGACGCGACTCGTATGTTGAACGTGGTGTGAGGTGAGCTGCAGTGACCTGGTTGCGGCTACTGTATGCGTAATGTGGTTATATCAACATACAGAGAGACGAGATGCCGGCAGTCGGCCACTAACCAGGCATTTAGCAGCGGCTCCGCGTATGTTGGCACCAGCTGTGCGCTGTCTTCGATGGGGTGACCTACGAGGATTAAAAGTGTGACGCGACCTGGTAGGTGGATTTCGAAGTCGTGTCGTTTTCGACGCTCAACCGATCGAAGAGCCATGTTTGCCCTTTTCATCACCCTCGAACCGCTACATCCTAAGCAGGCATCGAAAGAAGGCAGGATGCAGTCCAATGTGTCCAAATCTTGCCGCCTTCTCCTCGCTGACCGCCTTGAGAGCTGCTCTGTCGCGCTATTTCTCTCTAAGGACGATTAGCGGCGGTTTGTAGCGCTACCTGATTCTCCTTTCCTCTTGGATCTCCTTGTGAACAAGATTTTGGGTAATTGAGCGACTGCAGCGGAACGATGAACACAACGTACTTCTGGTACATCGTGTTTGGTGAGCCTTCGCGACGTGCAAGGGGTCTTCTGACAGGACTTGTGAGATGGACTCATGGAAGTCACTCGACTACCTAGAACCTGGACGATGAGTGCCAGCTTTCTGCGTTTTTGTAGTAGTTTCTGCCTGCTAGACTTTTGGCTTACGACGGTATTCTTTTGGTTACCAATCTTTTGGCTCTCGATAATGATTTGTTGGTGCCAAGCCTTTGGCTCTCGATGCCGATGGTTCAGTCTCAACTGTTCAGCGCCAACATACTGACTGTCGGGACCCATGCAGAGTTATACACCACGCCGTGTACTGGTCACCTAGATCGTCCGCTGCGAAATGCTTCACGGCTGTTCTCGTGAGGTCACACACATTCGTGGGGAGTTCGCACGCACCACAGCACCAGCACCGCGGCTCCTGACCATCGATCGCTCTGACCTGCCTTCATTCTTCTCATCCATGGTAACAGTGATACTGGATGCGTCCCTGTCGACCCCGAAAGCCGGTCCACTGCCCAGCAGTGTCCGACTTATGTGTCTCCGGAAGTCAAGTGCGCAGAATGCCTATCGAGAGGTTACCAAAACTCCTCAAGTGCCCTTGTTGCATGAGCAGTCTAGCCAGAAGATCATCTGACAGGGGCAGACAAGGCGCATCTGTGATCAACATAGCTCTCACGCTCTGAAGGAAGACATCACAAGAGTTGTACAGGCATGTTGTCTTGTTGTTGGGGATGGTTTTGATGGGGAGGATCCGAACATGGAGGAGTGCATTTGCTATGGTTGCAGGAACATTCAGGTTACAGTCCACATCGATGGCTGGAATCGATGTCGAGTCACGCCATCTAGCACAGGCTGACATCGATACGGAGCAACGTGGCTTCACACTATTGTCCGATCGCAAGCCGCGGACGATGCCCTGTCCCCATCGTGTTCGAAGCTATCCACGCTCGAGCCGTCGCAACTCAGCGGCACGCGGAGGCCGTTTGTGTCGAGCGTTTGATAAGATCGCCGCCTTCCAAATTCTACCCGCCTTGAATCACGCAATTTGGCGACAAGCGTCGGACATCAACTCCCGTGACTGGCAAATTTTCTTCCTGGTAATCTGCCAGACTGTGACCATGTCCTTGCCCAACTCATATACCTGTCTTTCCTTGCCGCCAGACGCCATGCGGGGTCCGGTATACGGTAGCTGTGGTTGCTAGAATTGGGTTGTGTCGTCCTCGCCCAATTCCCACACCTGTGTTTCCTTAGCCTTCAGACGCTATCGCAGGGTGTGTTAGGCAGGAACTGTGATTGCTGGGACTTGGCTGTGTTGTTCTATATGGCACTACCGAGCGAATAAGATCGCCGTTCGAAGCACGGTAGTTCTGGTTGCTAGAACCTGGCTGTGTTATTCTGTGTGGCACGTCGAGTGAACAAGGTCTCCTTCGAAAGGCGGAAGCGAGTCGCTGGCGTTTGGTTGTGTTGTTCTGTGTGGCACGTCCGAGCGAACAAAATCTCCGAATAAAGGGCGGAAGCGACTGGAGCCATTGTGATTTCGCTGACGCAAGATTAGACAGTAATGTGAACTGTTTGCGTTGATAAAGTGGATAAGGACGTAAGGTTGCTAAAACTTGGTTATGTTGCTCTGTATGGCCGGAGCGTCACAAAGGTCATCGTTTAATGGGAGAGTAAGCGATCGTGGAGACGATGACGTAAGGTGGCGATGTGAATTGTTTGCGATAAAGTGACTCAGGATGTGAGGTTGCTAGAACCTAGTCGTGTTGTTCTGTATAGCCGGAGCATAAAAGGTCACCGTTCAAAGGGAGAGTAAGCGATCGTAAAGATGATGACGTAAGGCGGCGATGTTAATTGTCTGCAATGGAGTGACTCAGGATTTCAGGATGTGAGGTTGCTGGAACCTAGTCTTGTTGCTCTGTGAAAGCGAGGGTAGCTATTGTGCACATGATGACGAAATAACAGGCGCCAGTGTGAATCTCTTACGGTGAAGTGAATGAGGATATGCGGTTGTCGGGACTTGATTTTGTTACTCTATGTGGCACATCGAAGCGTAGAAGGTCGCCGCCAGCGGGCCACGATCTTCGCTGTCTCGCTTCTACGACGAGAGTTGGTGACCAGAAGAACTCCGGCTAGGGTCTCGTTCGCGGATCATGAGGTCGGCGTCGTCAAGCTCGAAGCGTGCCTGTACTTCTAGTCACTCATTGACTGGGTCAACCTCAAGCGGGCGAGCTCTCTTTGCTGGTCTCCTACGCTCCACAATAAACTCCTCGTTCTCTTCGCTAAGCTCTTCCGCTTTTCTCTTACTTTTACGGGTCGCCACGCCATCGACTCCTCTCCCCACTTCTACAGTCTTGCGCGCTTGTCTCAGCATCTCTTCAGCAGATTCTGGCACGACAAGATCTAGGTAAGTTGCGGGCACAGCTGCTCGGGTCTTTTCGTCCTCGATGACGTCCCCGCCGTGCTTATCGGGAACCTTGGTCGTTGGAACCTCGACCCTGAGAATGTCTGCACTGTCGCCATTGACTCATTAGTGGACTCTGTACTCGCCTAACTGCCCAGCGTGACTATAGGTGATGGCAATTAGGTTGCTGTGAATTGCAGCTTGTGCCGTGTGCGATGCAGACGTTTCGGGCGCCAAAGCGGTAGATGGAAACCGCGATGGTCGGTGGAGTGTTCGTTCGAGGTCAATTGCGAAGTGGTCATTGTCGCTGATATGACCGTGCGCTGTGTACGGTGGGGTAATTTGTTCGAGGTCAATCGCGAAGTGGTCGTTGTCGCTGGCGTGATCGAGTGCTGTGGGCGCTGTCTCGGCATGAGGATGCTTGGTATCTGCGTCCTTAAATGTCGAGGGCCCCTTAGAGGGTTGCGCAGCGGACGGACCTCGCCGAAGTTGACGTCGGGTAGTCAGGTGTTGGCAGCGTGGTTATCTCCTGCTTTGGGCGAAGGTGCCTGCATCTTGGCGGAGACGTTTGGCTGACGGGATGCGGTCCTTGATGTCTCGCTGTTGCCGCGAGAGGTAGTGACCGGAAGAAGTCCGGCTGGGGTCTCGTTCGCGGACCATGAGGTCTGTATCGTTAAGCTCGAAGCGTGACTGTGCTTCTAACCACCCACTCACTGCGTTATTCACCAACTCTGGTTTCGCTTGACTGCCGAGCGTGTTGGTGGGCTTGAACGCGGTCTGCCGCTGCGACGGTGTACGTGTGTCCGCCGCAGGTGGTGATGAGCCCAGTGAACCGTTCGCGGGCTACCAAGTTGGTTGTCGGTGTCGCCAAACTCGAAGCGTCTTCGTGCTTGCGCTTCTGATGATTTTGGCTCTGTCCTCTGACGTCCATGATGCTCGACAGAAGGCAGGAATGTGGCCATAGGAGCTTGAAATGATCGTTCAGACTCTGTCTTGCCATATTGCATCGCCGCTGTTGCAGCGAGTGCTGAGACGGCAGGGGCGGCTGACTCGTTTTTGGCAAGCCGAGGCATTTCTGCTGGGCTCGTGTTAAGAGGATTATGAAGTATTATCTGAATCTCCCGAGGTCTGAGATTTGCGTCAGCGTACTTGGCTTACTCATCGGATGCTAGCATGGGAGGCATGTCGCTTCACCTTATATCAAAGTCGGTACACATTCTGAGCTATTAGTAGGCAATGTTGCGAAACGAGTCGGTCCAGCAAACAGACATCGTGATCTCTACTGGAACGTAGCGTGGCGCGTCCTTGGGACGAAAGGTCTGTGGTTCACTGTTGTTTTCGCGATGGATATGCTCTTCGTTAAACGTTGCGCAGAAGGGCGATCCAATGCTTCGAGTTGGTATCGTATGTGCGTGCTCGTGATGCTCACATGACTAGAAAGGAGAGACAAGAAGACAAGGGGCAACGCGACATTGATCCTTTGTTCGAGCTGTCGCACTCCCTGCTGGCTTTTAGTCGCAGACCTCAGTGTTCCTGGCAACGTTACGCGCTCGATCCCTGCGAAGATCGTCTCCTGCGACGTCTAGGACGCCTTTGATACTCAAGTAGTTCGGTCGCTCGCCAGCCTAGCGATCATCCTCTGCCGGCCATTGACAATATTACTCTGTTGCGATCACTTCGTAGCCGCGCTTGACACTTCGCCAACAACGCAGCGCACTGCCTGTTCTTTCCAGAGAGAATGCTACCTCCTCTTCGTACACGAACTCACGTTTGACAAGGTGGCCGATGCTCTGGTGTACCTCGTTTAGCATCCGATGTAGTGGATTCCCATCGGTTGAGCCTTCCTGCTTAAGAAGGACACGCTGCCCGCCAAGCGCGCTAATGTGCTGTTCGGCTTCCTCAATCGAGCGGGTGAGCAACTTCTTCGCTATAGTCGAGCTTGCTTTAGCATGTTCTTCGCACCGATCGTTGGGAATGTCATCCAAGGCCACAATCTCTGCTTGAATCTTAGCTATCTTCGTGGTTGCCTTGCTGCCACTTCGCTCGAGCAAGCGACTGTAGACGAAGGCGATGGCGGCTGCCGTTCGTCGTTGAAAGCGAATGCGGCTAAGCCCGTCCTTGAGCATCGTAACGACATACTACACTCGAGTTTGCTGGCTTTCCATTCGATTGGCGTGGCCGGTAAGTCTCCTCGGAGGTCTAGGCTGAGATTTATGGTGTAGCGATTGCGTGAAAGCACAATCCGATGTATCCAGAGGGTACTCTTTTCCAGCTAAAGCATAAACCCGGAGACTTGGATAGAAGATATCGGCGCGCAAGTTCGCTGGCATTCCGCCTGATCACATGAAGGTAGACATAGCTACCAGAGCAGATAATGCGAGATGGCAGGGAAGTACAGCTTCGAGTACTTAGTCTACCGCGGGAGAAGTGCCACATGGATGAGGAGTGTGCTCGTTGACGTTGCTACATGCGGATGTGAATGTGGTGGTGGTGGTGGTCGCCACCGTCGTGAGCTCCTGCACGGGTGATTGTGTTGATGTCTCTGGAACCCTTGATCGGAAGGTGCCCGGTCGCCGTGGCGGTTGCAATCCTCGGGCTCCTACTCGTGATCGGAATGTGCAACGTCACCTGCACGTGTAAGAACTTCTGCTCCACTAGTATCATCGTCTCTTAACTCCCTAAGCCACATCATGCTATGGCAATCGTCGCCACGGTTCGTCATGCCCTCCATGTCCTCAGCGCCTCCTTGTGTCCCTTCTTCATCAGCCCAACGCTTACTCTTGTCTGTGAAGTAAGAGGTGTAAGCTGGACGACTGTGCTGTCTCGGTTCGGAAAAAGTTAAGTCCGAGGGCCCGTTCTGCCTCGATGTGGGGCGCTGTTCTTTCCCGAAGGATGTGCTGACTTCGATTCTTGCCTGCTGGGAAATCGCAAGGCCTGCAGGCTCCGTCCACTGAATGCTACATGTAGGTACGCACAAGGCTACACACGCTCTGCTAAGGTAAAGAACAGCTGGGGTCGCTCGAGACCATTCAACCCGTGCCTTCCTTGAACCTTAGCTTGGTAGTTCGAGGCAAGAGAGGTCGAGGGCAAGTGCCACGACAATCACACATTCCGAAGGCAGCCGCTACCATCACCGGGTTAGGCCCACGCTTTCTTTGAGTGTGCTACACAGTCCCAGCTTAGTATGTGGTCGCTGAAAGTTCACAATGTTCAGCATGCACTCTTATTATAGCATGATGCGCATCAACATTGTGACAAGGTTCTCCCGGCTCTTCTGCCCTGTAGACAGCGGTCACGACTACGACGTCAAAGTACATGTTCGACAAAGCGCTGGCTCTGAGCCTCGCCATCTCAGACAGACAGGTTGGGTTGATTGCGAGCGAGGATGCCTGCATGCTGTGGATGGATCGGGCGGCATAATTATGGCACGCTGCCACTACTCCGGACGTGCGTGGCCTGCGTCACTCGACTAAAAAGAGGCCTGTGGCTGCTGGCAAGTTGAGATGACCAGATCGCATCATGCTGATCAAGATCGGCGATCACAGTGAGAAGGTTGACCTTGGTCTCGAGGCTGATAGGCATTCGAAAGTGCAGAACGAGACGCAAAAGACAGGGCCAAAGCTTCAACCCATGTCATGATGGGAATCTGGCAAGCTTGAGCGTAAGACTAAGGCTGGTGGGCACCTGAGGTGATTGGCATCTGGGACGATTGGCATTGTGAAAGACTGGCACTTGGGACGACTAGCACCTGGGACGACTAGCATCTGAAACGACTGGCATCTGGGATGCATCATTGGTATCCGGCTTGACTGGCAATGGAAAACTGTCAAAAGGCATCAACGACTCGACATATCGATGGCTCTTCGCCTTGTTCCAACGCGGCTGTTTGGTTAACTAGTTGATGGGTACGTCCGAACGGAATCCTTCTACAGCACATTCGGAATGGCATCGTGAACCTGCGGCGACTATTACCAATGGCTGCGAGCATATGTCGTTGGCAACAACGCCTTTAATGACAGCTGTCTTCCAAGATTGGGAGAAGCGGAAGTAACAATGCCTGCCATGCCTGCCAGATCAAGTCGCAAAGTCTTACCCAGTTTGCGTTGTTGCTTGCTAATACCTATCATGGCAACCTCTGCAGGAACACCGGCATGCCCATGACAGCGACCGTGCGCCAGACACGGATGACTACTCCTTCTCCTCTTGGCATTCTCTCTCACATCGAGACCTCAACCTTAACCGTGACCGTGACCGTCGCTCCCTACGCCTTGAATCGCAAACGACAAGAAACGTTAACACACGATGCCTGTCAAACAAATCGAGAGACACCGTGATCCTGCTCCGACTGCCGCGCGGGACGATGCCGGCCGATTCGAAGAAGCGGAACGAAGAGTCGCTTGAACGCCATTGCAATCCAGTGCTCATGTCAAGGCTGGACGAAGCTTCCTGGATGTGGAAGAAGTAAATGTGCTCACGCCTACTCCGACACTACTGCTTCGTTACCGCTATGGCTTGTCGCTGGCTACAAGGTGAGAAGAAGGCACTTCTCGACCGATCAGTCGCAGCTAACCTGCCTGCTACAAGAAGAGTCGCTGCTCAAAGTTGAAGTTCTTGCTCCTCCCGAAGCACACCTAGGCCAGGATGAATTACGTCACCTGCGATCTGCGGATAAGCGGTCTGTCATCACGGCCTCGATCTCTTCCGGTATCTCATCTCTCTACCATATCGCCTCCAACAATGCAGCACGGTACTTGTCCGCAGGCATCGTGGCGGACTTGGCGGCTCGTTGTGAAGTCTCTCGATGCTCATAAGGGTCGTGGATAGCACATGATAGTCTTCGGGCGCGCGTCTCTGCGCTCGAGATATCGTCTACTGATTCGCCAACGGACATATCCAGCATGGCCTGCTGCACAACTTTCCTGATGCAAAACGGGAATCGCTCCGACATTGTTGTCCACACTGGTCGTGGCTTCTCGCTTTCATCGCTTCAAGCAAAGATTGGCTCGGCTCTGGCTGTCTGTGTGCAAGCACTGTTGCCTCTTCTGCGTCGACAAATGAGTGTTCGACATCGTCTGCGACCTGTCTTGCCGTGCCCACTAGTGCCTGGCATCAATGCCTTGCGCCATGTCCAGACGCTGTGGCGCCGCGCTGACCGAGAATCGTGTGGAATACCGATCGACTTTGCAGTCCGTTAGGTTGTGGTACCGGCTTCTTGAGAAGCTACTAGGCAAAGACAAGGCCCTGCATCTTCATCAGGCTACTGCTATATCTGCAATACTAGTCATTTGAAGCTCTTTCATGGAGAACATCAACCGGGACGGCTTCTTGGGCGTCTCTATGGACATGACGGCCTTGATCTTTCCACATATTCGGATTCCTCCTTCAAGAATGTCTATAAAACATAACCACCCTAAAGCGACTTTTCTATTTGTAGCGGAACATCCTCTTCTTTCTAGACAGACCATCTTACCAACTACTACCAAAGCTATAGCCTTACAGTTCTGGCTTCCTACTGGCTAGCGCGAGCCGATGTCGGGGTCTCCCAAAGAAGCTTACGACAACTCTCTGGTGCTTCTCAGCGACTTGTAGGCTAAGCGTTAGTTACGCCTGCAGACCAGGTGTCTCTTCTACTCTGGCTTCGGGAATCTGACCCTCGGCTACTTCGCCGGCTAGGCCGATACGAGTAATGGCTGCCCGAGTAGGCTTCTATTCAAGATGCGACCCTAAATCAGGCAAGCGGGGACGTATCATCTGGCTTTGGTGTCTGTCGGAACTTAACAAAGCTACCTACCGACATCTTTGTCGCCTTCACTAACGATATAGACGTCCCCAATCGTTTTGGTCCGAGCCTATACCGTAACGTTTCTATGCGTATTGCCTCTGTCATTGAACGCTTTGACCACCTCGGCATATCGTCCTTTCCTGTGTTAACGACTAGAGCGCGTCGTGTAGGCTAGAAGACGAGTATCGATACGGCCGTGGAGCACCTTGCTTTGGTCGGCGGGCTTCGAGCCTTGGCTGCTTGGGCAGACACATCTACCACTACCACGACTGCTCTTCTAGGTCTGAAGACGTTTAGACAACTCTTTGTCTCCCAGGTACCACTCGCTAATGTAGTCCAGGGGTCCAATCTTTCTCTGTTCACCAAGTCAGGCCGTAAAGAGACTCATGAGAAGCCTCGTCAAGACACTCGACTAGCATCTCAGCTGGTCGAGTACACAGCTCGACTCCGCTCCCATAGCCGTGATCTCAAATGTCTTAGCGCCACAAGGACGTCATGACAACTACGAAGCCTACTTGATCAATCACACAGATCAACTCCAATTCCACGGCCGTGGTCTCAACCGTCTTGATGGACATCTTGATGACCACAAAGGCGACATCAACGGCCGCAAGGGACCTCTCGACAACTACGAAGCCCGCTTGGTCGACTCATAGCTTAACTTAGCTCTCACGACCGCGGAATCAAGAGTCAAGGCCAACAGCTTGGAGCTCAGACGACTCAAGTCGCATCGTGTCAGAACCGTCTTAAGGCATACTATGGCCTTACTGATGTCACCATTCACGAGTCTTCACAGGCAGTGCATGCCATGCGTCTGGACACTCAGGAGCGCGGCTTGGCTTATACGACCGCGAGATTAGCGATCGAAAGCAGCAGCTTCGAGAAGTCCTTGATGACAACATGAACCTCACTGGCTGAGTCAACACTATCCGGGATTAAACTGGCAGCAAAGACTCTTCTTGACAGGTCGATAAAGTGACTCGCGCCGTTCAGGAGGACAGAAATAAGTCTCTCGTATAATACCAGGATCTTACAGCAAGCATTGCATTGTCCCTGTACAAGACTTCCCGATTCATGGCGCATAACCTGATCGAAGGCGATTAGGCAAGCAAAAGATCTGCACTGAGACTTCTCAGCTTGCATAGACTGTCCAGTCCGTGGCTCTGCCGAAACTGGGTTAGACATCCGGGAGTTTTGACGTAATTCTTAGGACTACGTTACCCCCGAATCTCCTCCTCGAGCAACCCCGCGCTGGATCGCGCTTCACGTTCTTCTTGATCGTCGTAAAGGATGTCAGCACCATGCCGGCGGCACGGCACGACTTCAACCTTTGTGCCTGCTCTCAGGGGATATCGCAGCGTTATACTGGGCTATAAAGATGCTGCCGAGGCCAGGTAGCCGCAAACACTAACGGAGCGGCATGCCGGACCCCCATGCTAAAGCCCATCAGAGATCCGCCCGGATGAAGTAGCTCCTCTTATGACCTGATATCGGCACCCATACTGCAAGGTGTTTAGCGCAATTGCACGATTAGTGACCTCTCGTGGCTGCAGGCAGAGCAAGACGGTAGACAAGGAACACTGAGATACGCTCCACGGCCAGACAGACTAGGAGGCATGGAGCGCCGTTATCGTCGAATCTTGCTGGGCACAGAGCGACACCCCAGCAGCCCGTGGGAGGAAGTGCCGCCAAGACGCCACCACGGCCAACCAGGTTGGGGGGCTCCGATCAGAGATTAGACATCAACCTGATCTACCTTGATCGTACGCTTCCTCGAACTACGCACGACTTTCACAAGAAAGACGCAGTTGCTCATCGTCCTCATGACAGGTGTGAACTGTATATCAGTGGCTCTGGACCATTGCCATCTCTGAAGTCTGGCTCAGCGAGACGTAGTCGTTAGGTATAGGCACCTGTCTATCACAAGAAGCCTCAGAGACTCAAGGGCCGCAGGAGACCGCAGAAACTCAGACTCCTCCCTGAAGCTCCACATCTCTGAAGGCGTCCATCCGGGAGGCGCACGCTCACATCAGCATCGCGGCCCTGATGATTGACCTCGAAATACAGAACGGAGGGATGTCATTCACGAAGCACAATACAAAGCTAGTAAGGACGTTGCTACGGGCCCCATTTTGTCTCCCTGCCTGGGCCTTTGACCTCGAAGACAAGCTTAGCTGGACTACCACGGGCAGTGTCATCAGTAATAATACTCCACTAAGCACTCAGAGAACCATCTTCGCTTGCGCGGCAATACCCATCACTGTGCAGCATGGTAACGCGTTCTGGGGCTTCGCGAGGATCTGGTCTGATCTTCCACGACATGCTTTGCCCTTTCCGGACAAGGTCGAATTGTCTGGCTACCTCCTTGCGGTACAGAAACCTTCCAGATCCGCTTCGATTACCGAATTAACTCAGTATAATAGGTGGACTCAATTCACAGCAGTAGTCGCCACTTCCTAGGACGACGAAATTTCATTAGTGGTAACGCAAAGTCGGGTCAGACTTGTGTAAGGACAGCTGGTTCACCGACGATGGGCTCTTCCTGCTCACCCAATGGCGTGCTTTTTGCTTTCGCGCCTCGCCATTGACGTGCTCTCAGCCACAGTGGCCATTGAGACGATGTTGGCTGATATGCTAAAGATGCACAGACATCTGACTGCTTTGATGTACCCGCAGCAGTCAGAGTCGCACAGCTTCGGTTTATGCAGTTGCGAGCGATACGGAGCAGAAGGCGGCACACGCAATCCCAATTCGATATAGGTGTAGGCTCTTTGCTTGTCACGGCAAGCATGTAGACGATGTTCACGACCGCTTTGTGGATATTGACGCCAGGGTTCGAGACATGTACATTATCCCTCCTCGTATGGCAAACCCTCGTATTCAAGCGATGCAAAAGAGTCGATGGAAATAGGGTATGATCAAGCGAAAGCAACCCATCTCAAGAAAGGCTCAATGTCTATGCGCGAGCACAAAAGCGCTATCCTGTCTTACAGCAGAAGCCGACCAATAGCAACTGTGTCAACAGAGCAGGAGATAGATGCGTATCTAGCCCTAGCCTTACTCATACACTTTCCAGCAGGAAGATGATGAGTGTTGAGGTGTTGCTCGATAGTATTATACCTCCTGACGAACGGAGCGCTGTCTACACAATCTCTCACGAGCACAGTAGCACCAAAGATCTGATCGCCAAACAAGGATCAAGAGACTGGTCAAGTATTGGACGTTCCTGCCATGGCCGTTACTGGAATGCATACATGAACACAGGCCGGTCGGTGTGCATTTGCTACCATCGAGACTGCTTGGTCGGATCCGTGAGCACTACAGGCGAAGGCTGAATATTTACGAGATGTTGCCACTAGCACGAGGCAGGCTATCCTCCATCGCAGTATGAGGTCGTCGAGAAAGCTTCTTCAAGGCTGAGAAATAAGTTCCGCTCAAATACTCTGCGCAGCTCATCGAGTTTATGCTACGATAATCTAAGCGCTTGTCGGCGTCAGATAGTCAGGCGAGAGCCACGAGAAGTCTCGCGCGTGGCAGGCGTCTTGACCCGAAGATCCATGCTCTGAGACGTCCACTGTTCTGCTCGTGAGAGAGTAAGTTCATGCCATCAAAGAAGTTCATGTCGAGTCTTGGGAAGTCGAGAGACATGTCGCACGCAGAGCCAGTCCGACAGTATGCAGCGTCGAGATGATTGTCAGAAAGGTTCTTCGTGTCTTAGCCCTCTGGTCGAAGTATTACCAGCAACACATGAAGTCGTGGTCTTATGGCAGCGAGCACTGTGATGAACAAACAAACGAGTCGATATTAAGGTGAATAACTTGATTGTTAGCTACCTTGCTAGCTTGTGACTTGCCTTGCAAGTGAATTAGCACCTTCTCACTTGCCTTGTTTAATCGTTTGTATGTTTACTAAGCCCTATATTGTCGTCGCTACTAGAGGTATAGTTACTAGTGTTCTTACTCTATTAAATAGCTCCTTGTTAATCGTTATTACCCCTTAC
>MWSO01000360.1:0-83787 GCA_002116355.1 Dothistroma pini CBS 116487
ATTCACCTTATATTTGCTTGCTTATTTAGTTACTAGTCTAATGAGGAGTCGTGGTCAGATTTGTTTGATGGGTTCTGCGGGTGTAACCTTCCAGTAGTGAGTTTAACCCATGGTAGATGTGATGATATGTATGGAGGAGAGAGGAGTTCTTGATGGCGAGAATGCTAAGGAGAGGTAAGTCTCGCGGCGTTCTTATACGCTACAGGCAATGGCACTCGCATGATCTGCTTTGGATAATCAACCAACATCACTCGCTGTTGCCTTACTGGACTGCCTGACGATGTCACACGTGGGGGTCTCAAAGCAAGGGATGTCGATGATCCCCAGGCAGCATAATGGTTAATGGACATTGAAGCTGCAAAACGATGGGGCCTGATAAAGCTGCTGAATCTACAGCTGCTCCACTGTCGCACTTACGCAATGAAAATACCGTCACCGAAATTCCCCTTGTAGCAATCCGCACCGTCACAATACATCCTCACAACCTCCCCACATGTGGTCATACATCTCCCTTGCCGTAAACATCTTCTCCTTCTGGAAGTACCCCTGCACACAAATAGAAGGCACCCGTTCCTCTTCGCCATGCTCAAAACTCTACCTCACAACTCTCTTCTCCATCCCACCTTGCATGACATACATTCTTCCGCCTTCTGGCATCGGTTCCTTCCTTCAGATTCGTCAAGCGAGACTCCACTCTATACGCCTCCCTATCCGTGTAATTGCGTCCTCCATCCACGAACGTCAACGGCTCGCACGTGATATGACGATGTGAACGCGTGCGCATGTGGCCCTGAGGCCTGACGAAATACAACGTGAGATTTTTGTTCGAGGAGGCAGTGGATTTCATGAAGTGGTCGTTGATCCGGTCCATGCCGAAGCGGGAGCCGTTTTCGGTCGAGAGCTGGAAGAAGAGAGCTTGTTGCAGGAGACTCGAGCCGGAGACGGTGCCTTGGAACTGTTTGGTAACGCGTCGGCTGAGGACGACGGTCTGAGGGGCGAGGAGCAGCAGAACAGCTCCGAGGAGTGCGGGAGTGTTGACGACGGCCCACATGACAGTGGTCGATTTGGTATTGGATTTCGGTCGAGTCGCCTCGGGCCTGTTCGATACTGGCTCGGTGGTTGATGCTAACGGCAGGGCAGTAGTTTTCTTGGTGGTGGGGTTTGGTAGTTTTGGTGGCGGTGCGCTTTTTGACCGCGTGCCTGAAGCTGCTGGATCTCTGCGCCATGATGGTTGTCGTTGACTTGTGGCGTTCGTGGCGTTCGTGGCTCCGGAACGACTCAATGTGGAGGGCGAAAAGTGGTGCGAAGAAGTTCAATACGAAGCAGGTCGGGAAGGACTCGGGGACGTAGTTCAAGCTCCACACGAAGACGTTTTACTTTCGCGCTAAGGCGAGTTGGGCATGTGCAAGTCAGGGAAAGTGAATATGAAAATAATTTCATCAATCATTGCTATGCTCAATCCGTATCCCAGGCGCGCGCACCTAGAATACCAGTCAGAGTTCGCCGGATGTATGAGCAGTTCCTTGTGCGCCCGGCTCGAGTTGTAGCGTGACATAGCCTAGACAATGTGCCACATCATGCTTTGAGGAGATGGCTGAACGTCTTGCTGTAGTCCTGATCTTATTCTTCGTGACTATCAGAAGATGTCCCACATCTCTCAAGCCCAATGCTTGGGCGGTCCTTGTCCAGAGAGGAACTTCTTCCATTTGCCATTCTCTACCCTTTCATTCCAACCATCCTCTCCGTGGCCTGGGTATCGCTGCTGGGTCGGGATGTACTCCGATAGCAAGCTGGGTACATCGTGGAGCATGGAACAATCCTTATGATCGAAGCGGTTCTGAGCGATGGACCAAATGAGCTCTTCACCATGAGTGTGCGCAGCGTGGAGCCGGCTGGGCCTGCTCAAGAGCATGCTTCACGGTACCTAGATCGAGACTGAAGTATCCCCGAAGCTTGAGAAGCTCCAGCATGACCGCGTCCTGGAAAGCGCGAGCTTTGTTGGTCTCGCCGATGAACCAGCAGTTGACCAGAATCGTACAGAGTTCCGCTCTCTTCGTGACAGTCGACATCGTGGCTGGGCGTGCGACGCTTCGCAAGCCAGAACAACAGCACCTCGAAGGCATCCTTGCCACCTTTCAGACGAAGAATAATAGAATGAGCGGGGATTTCCAGCATTTGAAATCGGACGGCGTGTTTGAGATCTCCAGTCTACTCATTGAAGGTGTTTTCAGATGGAGTTAGTATGGAGTTGGATTGTCATTGAGGTAGATATTCACCATTTTCTTCGATGCCATGTCCCTGAAGTGGGGATTCAGAGCTGAGACCGAGCCATTGTGCGGTTGTGTTTTCACCTGGTCACGGTCTTGACACCGTCGAACATCATCTTGGGGTGATTGAGAGGATTCTGTGATGTTGTGAACCTCACGATTTAATCGTACAGTCCCGGCGCGTTTGTTCCTAATGCCGTGTTGGCCTATTAAGGCTGCTGATGTTGTCTTAGGTGTCGCGCGCGCTGTCGGTGGAAGGTTCAGTTGGTTATGCTGAGAAGATAAAGCTCTACCAATGAATGAGCTCTCCATCGTGTGCTATGTGACGACCAGCTTCACTTCACCAGCGGATCCACTCCCTCCAATCTGGTCGTCCTGACCATGCCCATGTTCAGATCGCACGCTTCTGAGATGTTCCGAGCCCAACACTTCCCCGACCCATTATCCACCATATACTTCAACCACTTTCGCGTCCCAGCCTCAAGCCTATCAAAATCTTCTACCATCGCCAAGACCTCCGTGAACAAAGGCAGAAATCCCTCAATCCCTCGGAACGCCTCCAACTCGTGGTATTGCAGCTGTTCCTCACGCAGAGCCCAGACCAGTTCCTCTGCCATCAGCTTGCGGGTTGGGTCTTCTGGCTTCGAGTTTTTGAACGTATACTCGATCACCTCCAGGCCCGCAGTGTCGTGCTTGAAGGCCTTCAGAAGCTCCATCATGACTTCGTCTGGAATTGTTAGCATCTCGTATTCGCGCCCAAGACAGCGTGGAGGCGTCTGTGGTGCTCATGGCTTTGACGTCGACTCGAGAGAGTGAGTTCTTGGCAATGTAGTAGATGAGAATCGGCATCGCTTCCTTGGACCCTTCTAGCCTGAGAAATATGTTTGAGTATCGAGACTCAAGTCTGGAGTGGATGACTGTAGAGTTTGAGCGGACCGTGTTCTGCTAAAGTCGGTACTTGTGCAGGCCTTCGTTGATGATGATGTAGACCATGCTGGCTCCCATCAGTCCGCGAAGGATAATGGAAGTCTCCTCGCCCGTCATGACGCTGTCTGTGGTATCGTGGTGTCTAAGGTCCTGCTGTTTGTTCTGATCTACCACAAGGAATGATGTGACCTGAAGGTTAGCCTTTTCATGTAGCTAGCAAAAGAAGATCGTGTGAAGCATGTGATCGGTACACCTAAGCTCACTTCGACAGCAATCAAGACCGGCCAACGCCTCGCTAATCCCACACAATTCTAACACCCCTATCCCATCTCATCACGGCATCGCCTCGACCAACTCTCTCTGCAACTGCTCCGCCGACTCCATCATCGCCACATCAGACGGACTCACAGAGCGTCCCTACTGCTCCATCTCTGCCTCGTTCCTCCCCACCACAACCTGCGGCGAATCCCCGCTAGTCTGTGCCGGCGCAGGCTTCTCTGGCTCATCGTCCACATCCATCGCATCAGCGCCATTCGTGGCCTGTGCCTCTTTCGCTCCAAGGTGGCCATCTAATGTTCCTTGGCCGTTCTGTGCTCCTCCTGCTCCGTTCGCCGGGTCAGGTTTTGCGGCCTGTTTCTGCTTGAATTGCTTGTAGGTCATGGTTCGTGGGACGACGTCGGAAAGGAATTCGAGGTTCTCGACGCGGGCTACTGCGTTGGCTGTATATCCACGTCAGTCTACCACATTCCAAGCCCTTCTCCCCATTGCATAGCTTTGCTCACCAACATCTCGATATTGGATGTTCCTCCTCGGCTTCTGGGTGTTCTCCGTCTTGACCTGGTGGAAAGAGTGTTCTACGAGATGACGCAGGAACATCTCGGTTGCGACTGTGATGACGAAGGCAGCATTGTTGCTGCACGCGCTGATGTCGGGATCGACGGCGATGATTTTCTTGACGCGTGCGAGAGGCAGACTGGCTGTGCCGGTGATCTCTTCGGGAGGTGCTATAGGTGTGTTGTTGTATGGCATTTTGATTGACCGTCTCCTGGTAGGTTAGGCGTAAAAGTCGCTGTTGTGGCAGCAATCGTTTGTATATAACGATCTTGGACGCAACGAGGGAGACGCGCTCAGCTTCCTTCGGGTCCACTTCGGAATTGGTTTCACGAGCTCAAGGCTGAGACAAGACGTCAATGGACCAGCTCCCAACAGCTCACAAAGACGCTCTCACCTACAACATACCCAGACCCCAATGGCCCTCCTATTCTCCATCTACGACACCCACGAAATGCAATGAACCGCCGCACCTCCGCCCTATCCATCCACACCCCCTCCCACTCCCGCACCCGCCGCGAAAGCTACGCAACCTCGGTCTCCTCCCAACGAACCCCCCTCCATAGCCGCCCGCCTACCCTCTCTGGCAACGAAGCCGGAGTCGCGGACCATGTCTCCCCCGCCGACCAAATCGTCGCCGACGAAATCGCCGAAATCAAACGTTACGAAGACTTCACAACGATAGACTGGGTCCAAGATGCAGCCCGCGAAAATCAACGCCGCAAACTGCGGCGGCAAGAGCGCGCAAATTTCTTCGATGCGGAGGGGAAGTTGGGATGGAGGCGGAAGGTGTGGGAGGCTTATGATGCGGGACAGGGGTGGATTGTGATTACGTTGATTGGCGCAGCGATTGGGATGAATGCGGCGATGCTGAATATTGTAACGGAATGGTTGAGTGACATCAAGCTGGGATATTGCACCACCGCTTTCTATCTGAACGAGAGCTTCTGTTGTTGGGGAGCGGAGGAGGGGTGTGCTGAGTGGCATCGGTGGAGTGGATGGGCCCCGATCAATTATGTGCTGTACACTCTGTTCAGTACTGTGTTTGCTTTCACGAGTGCGAGGTTAGTCAAGAGCTTTGCGCCGTACGCGGCGGGGAGTGGGATTAGTGAGATCAAGTGTATCATTGCGGGATTCGTGATGAAGGGCTTTCTGGGCTTCTGGACGCTGTTGATCAAGAGCATTGGACTGCCGCTGGCTATTGCGAGCGGGCTGAGTGTGGGCAAGGAGGGACCAAGTGTCCACTATGCTGTATGCACCGGCAATGTTATCAGCAGGATGTTCGATAAGTATCGACGGAATGCTGCTAAAACTAGAGAGATCCTGTCGGCATGCGCAGCGGCTGGTGTGGCTGTAGCGTTTGGCAGCCCGATCGGAGGTGTGCTGTTCAGTCTAGAAGAGATGAGCAACTACTTCCCGCTCAAGACGATGTGGCGATCGTATTTCTGCGCTCTAGTCGCGACAGCAGTACTGGCTGGCATGAATCCTTTCCGGACAGGAAAGCTCGTCATGTTCACTGTAAGGTACGACCGCAGCTGGCACTTCTTCGAGATACCGTTCTACATCATCATTGGAGCTTTCGGTGGCATGTACGGCGCCTTTGTCATGAAGTGGAATCTGCGAGCGCAGGCCTTCCGGAAACGATACCTTACACAGTATGCGATCCTGGAAGCTACACTTCTCGCGCTAGGCACAGCTATCATATGCTACCCGAATATGTTTTTACGCATCGACATGACTGAGAGTATGGAGATCCTCTTCTTGGAATGCGAGGGCACACACGATTATGACAAGCTTTGCGACCGCTCGAATCGATGGCACATGGTCCTATCTCTGGCAATAGCAACAGTTCTGCGAATCTTCCTGGTCATCATCTCTTACGGCTGTAAAGTACCCGCTGGTATCTTTGTGCCATCTATGGCAATTGGAGCTTCATTCGGTCGCATGGTAGGCATTCTAGTGCAAGCACTTCACGAATCGTTCCCAGATGCCGCCTTCTTCTCAGCTTGCGAGCCGGATGTGCCTTGCATTACGCCTGGAACGTACGCATTTCTGGGAGCCGGCGCAGCGCTTTCAGGGATCATGCACCTGACAGTCTCTGTCGTGGTCATCATGTTTGAGCTTACCGGCGCCTTGACCTACATATTACCGACCATGATTGTGGTTGGCGTTACGAAAGGAGTGAGCGAAATCTTTGGTAAGGGCGGTATCGCAGATCGCATGATCTGGTTCAATGGCTTCCCCTTCCTCGACAACAAGGAAGAGCATACATTTGGCGTCCCAGTCTCGCAGGTCATGACAGCTGATCCGACTGCACTGCCGGCAAGTGGCCTGACATTAAGTCAAGTGGAGAGAGTCGCCGCGGAGACGAAGTACCAAGGATTCCCCATCGTTGAAGACATCGAATCGAGGATACTTCTCGGGTACATCGGGCGTACGGAGCTACGATATGCAATTGATCGTGCAAAACAAGCGCAGTCATTGTCCAAGCAAGCGAAGTGTAAGTTCGCACCACAAGAGGACCCTCGACCAGCGGTGCCTCCTTCAGCCATTACGCCGGCAGTATCATTCGATGATATGGATGCGACAGCAGGCCTGATAAACGTCGACTTCAGCAAGTTCGTCGACCCGGTGCCTTTGGCTGTGCATCCAAGGCTACCACTCGAAACAGTGATGGAGCTGTTCAAGAAGCTAGGCCCTCGAGTCATCCTTGTGGAGCATCGTGGTCGACTTACTGGTCTGGTCACGGTAAAAGACTGCCTCAAGTATCAGTTCCAGGCGGAAGCTCATGAGAATCCCCGGGATGACAGTGGACAGAAAGCGACCCAAGAAAAGTTATGGGATGTCATAAGAAGCTCCGCATCGTGGATTGGTAGAAAGGTGGGGCATGCAAGCAGTGGCAGATTGAGGTTAGGCGATCACAGCCATTTAAGTCCACCGCCGAGTAGTGGCAACATTGTACGACCTGATGGCTTGGATGAGGAAGGTCGAGGACCCGCTGCTGGAGGCGTTGAGCTTCAAGATAGAAGAGAAGCGCTCTCATAGCACCGACTTATTTAGAGGGAATACAGCACGTTCATGATCTCAGCCGCCTCTTTGGGTGAATCATACCCCGTGCCGCTATTCGCACACCTCGTCATGGCCTGTGAATACTTCGGCTGAGTCACAGTTCAACTGAAGCTCATTCTTCCAAATCAGGCAATCAAGACGACCCTAATGCACGCAGGACCGCCGTTAGATCTGAGATGCGATCCTGTTCTTGAAAATCAGGAAGACGCGCTGCAGCCGTAGTTTAAGGAACGAAACTGCTCATTTTAGGACACTGCCGACATGCATCTCTCGACAACGAAAGCATGGCATGCTATTGCTTTCTTGACCATCTCTTGCCCTGCCCACGCAACGTCGCACCCATACAAACCCGGTGATGGTCATGTTTGCGTCGACAATGTCTTCCAATTCAGCCACAATGGAGCCCAGGTCGAGAATCTGGCAGTGCGAATTTTGGCGATGTCCTCTTCACGCTCTCAGCACCTTCAGCGCAGGTCTGGCAGGTCGATCCACGAGTCGGCAACTCTTCAGGAACCCTCGTAGCAAGCACGACCCAGCTTTACAATACCTCATCACCAGCAGGCATCACAGATGTCGAGCCAGACCTCTTCGCCGTAGTCAGCTGCGACTTGACCTTAACACCCGGAACCTGCAATATCCACTGCGTCAATTTCACCACGCAAGCTCGCCTTCCCAAGGTCAAATACATCACAACAGTCGCCGATGCAGTCCTCCTCAACAGCTTAGCCACCCTGTGAGGCGAGGACCGTACGGTGCTTTCATCCGACTCCTTCCGCAACCCTCAAGCAATCTTCAACATTCTCGACCTCAAGACCAGCGCCAGTACTATCGCTCTCCAAGACAATTCCATGGATCCTTCAGTGAACTCAACCGACGTTCCCGACATCGGCATCAACGGCCTTCGCAGACTCGGAAACTACGTATACTATACAAACTCCGGCACATCGAGCCTCTGGCGCGTCCCCAACCACCCTGACGACACAGCCGCTGGTCCGTACACTCTAATATCCAACCTCACAACCATACAGCCTTTCCTGGACGATCTCGCGATTCGTCCAGATGGGGCTTTTTTTGTGGCGGAGAGCAATGAGACCACTGTCGTGAAACCTGATAGTGCGAGGTTTCTGGCGGGTGGTGTCAATCAAACTATGCCGTTGGCGAGCACCACCCCGGCGCAGTTTGGGAGGGGCCAGGAGGATGGGAAGGTGTCATATGTGAGTACGATGGGAGGGGCGCAGGATCTAATTGGGGTTCATACGGAGCCGGGGTCCGTTCACTTTTTGGGGGTGGGGGGGGGAAATTGTGACTCGTGGGGCCGGCGGAGTTGATATGTTGGACGATATAGACAGATATGTATGGATAGCGATGTTCCAGCTACCTTGCACATTCATCTGTACTTCAGCAGAATCAGATATTCGCGCACCTCTCTCAGCCCCAAAGACTTGTACCAAGGCATTGATACTGTGTGCGGTAATATGCATCTCCTTCGAAGTGACGAGTATATCCTGGAGGAGCATGTCGATATGACAACGCCTTGCCGCCAAATGCGATCCTGTTGTAAAAGGGTCGAGGTGAGGAGGTGCTCTTCGCGGATCTGGACGATGCGGAGACGGCACCACAGAAAGCAGGATGGACTTCGCCAGATCCGAGGCCAGGAAGGATGACCTGCAATATGTCTGCGCCGGTGCTTGCTGTACCCAACAGGAACGGTGCGGCTGAACTTTCCCAGGCGAGCAATTGAATGTATAGATGGTACCAGAAAGCATAAGTCTGTTATGTGCAAAGTAGCAATGAAGATCCCTGCATTGGTTTTGAGAACGCATCTCGCTGATAGTGAAGCTGCGAACTTGGGATAGAAAGAGTGTCCTCATAACACATACATCAAGCATTCCTGGGTATCTCCGAAGCAATCGCTATCTCTTCTCGAGAGGATTCCATACCGTTCAACGCCAACGCTGAACTTTGTCAATACACTCGCCACACTATGCGGCATGAAGCCGAAACTCTTGCTCAATCCCAACCATCCTCACCATCACTGTCCCGCTTCGCAACGCTCGACTTCCTCGGGCGACCTCTCTTCTTCGGCGGTCCATTCGAGCCACCATCCAAAGACTTTCTCTTCTTGCCACGAGAGGGACCAGCAGAAGGACTCTTGGCCAAGCTGGCCTCACTACGAGCATCGTCATCGTCCTCCATGAGAACATCCTCATCGTCGTCGGAGCCCACCTTTACTTCAGTATCTACTGAGAAGAGCTCCACGAAGCTGATGCACTTAGCACGCTGCGCGGCTTCCTCAATCGGTAGGTCCATGATTCTGTTGACGGCTCTTTGGTACGCCTCTGTAAGAGCGGGAGCATTGGTGGCGCGTCCGGCAAGCTTCTGCTCCTTCTTGTTGTCATCCTTATCGACTTTCTTGGTCGTCTTCTGCTTGCCCATGTACCTCTGCGCGTTCCATAACTTACGAAGATAGGTGCGAGTTTCCCAGAGTAAGGACAAGATCTGTGCCGAGACTGCAAGTCGATGCAGTCGAGCTGGCTCGAGACCTTGAAGTTGACCAGAGTCATCCATGGCCGGCACGATACCATCAGAAGTCTTCTCCCCATTCTGTGAAGTCGAAATGTGGATATGCAGCTGCATCACTTCGCTCTCAATAGCCTGTGCCAACGACGTACCAGTGCTGGCAAAGAGCTTCTCCAAGCACGAGAGCAGATGAGTCAAATCTGCTGGGGCCTCATACTCAAAGAAAGCCATGTTCTCAGCACAGAAGCGCACGAACTGGAGATGCGGTGAGCAACAACCTTTTGCGTCGAGCTTGAGCTTTGACGGCTCGAAGTCCAGCGTGGCACACAGTTGCGTGAAGAGCTTGACGCGGACTTTTGCCTTGCCAGTCTTCAAGACATCCCAGAAGAAATGGAGCTTCGAGACTGGAGGTTGCCCGGTGTAGCCGTCGATGTCTTGCGTGACAGCCTTCTGGTATTCAAAGGCTTGCTGAACTGCTTTGACCAGTCCCTTCTCGAATACAGCTTCATGCTTGTTGTATTGCTCGCGATGTGCCAAGAATGCCAACTTGGCGATAGCAGCAATCGAGCAAGTTTGAAGCGCAACAAGACTTGGGCCACTCTCGCCGGGGTGGGCCATACCGCGCTTGTTAATAGAGACCACAGTGCGTGCCGCAGTCAAAGCGACGTCGCTCGAACTTGCAAGTGCGATTCGAAGGAACTGAGGAAGGAAGCGTTGTGACAATGAAGCAGACGCGAGCTCGTAGTCAGCAGCTTGGTATGTGCCGCCTAGCCGCTGCGTTCCACTTGCCACACCCGCTGCCAGTGCTTCGCTCTCCGGAGATTCTTCACCGCTAGTGAAGAAATACTGGAGGCTGTCAAGCATGACATACTCGAGGGACGGGATTTGATCCTTGAAGACAGTCTCGATGGCGTTTGTAACATCCGTGCGAAGGAAGTGCTGGGGATGAGCTTGGCAGATCTCGCATATACTCTCGATAGCTGCCTCGCGGATTCCAAGTGGCTGCTTTGAGCTAGTGAAGTGACAGACAACGTCCAGCAGTAACGCGGCAGCACTATTGCCGGTGTACCAGGTGAAAGTTTGCTTGAGGTAATTCAGCTCGGACTCGAAGTCGCAGGCCTTTCCAAACTGTCCGATAATGGTCAGTAGCTTGCTGTACTTCGAGAGGATCTTGTCTTCCGCTGAAATGGTGGTTTTGGTCCGACGCAAGTCGTCCATCTGCTTCAAGGCGGACTTGACCACCTTGACCAGGCGTTGAGGTTGGCCTTGTCCGCCGAGCACTTTGTGTATCGTCCACAGGCAAGGTGCCATGACCGCCAACTCAGATCGCGGGACTCTGCCCAAGCTGTTGAGCAGCGAAATTGTCAATTCGTTGAGTTTGACAGGACTGATGCCGGACACCACCGGTGTAGTATGACGTAGTATCACGAGAGCATTATGGTATACGTCCAACACATCATCCTTGGTAAGAATTTGGACATAGGGGGCGAGATGCTCAAGCTGGGTCGCGGCGAAGAGTCCTGGCGCTGTCTTTGCGAACACATTGAGAGTCCGCAAGACGGCACCTTTGGGAGGCTCCCCTGGAATATCGTTACCGTCGAGAATGCCATCAAAGAGAGCACTGACGAAGATCTTCGAGATGCGAGCATTCTCCGTAGCTTGCTTCGACTTGGTGAGCAGATTCTTGATCAAGACCTCCAGAACACTGGCGACATTATCACCAAGCTCGACGGTCTGAATGATCAGTGCAGCATGCGCGCGGAGCTTCAGCAGCGCATCGACGGAGTTGTCACCTTCCGGCTTGACGTTCTTGAAAGCTGAGAACCACACTTCTTCAATGGTGGACCTCGCCACCTCTGCAACGCTCTCATCAGCATCGTTAACGCGCGTGATGAGGGCATTCGAGATCGCTGCTCGGACCTTGTTGTTGTTGTGCCGCAGGTAGACTTCCTTGAGGAACGCCATTGCTCGCTTTCGCACCCCTACGGAAGAGTCACTTGTCCTGGGAATGACCTTGTCGTAAACTTGGAGCTCAAGCGCCGGGCGAAGAGCGACGCACTTCTGAGTCAACAGAAGGGCACTGTCGCGTACCAGCGATGACGAGTCGCTGAAGAGGCGAACGATCTGGGCCATGATCGTCTGGTGTCGGTCTATGACCGAAGGGTCCTTCTCGAGCAGAGTCGTCACGCTCTTCAAACTGCGGCTCCTGACTGTTGGCTGTTCGCTGTTCATAGAAGCAAGCACCGTGGTGAACATACGGCCAAAAGCTCTGCACAGCCTTGAGTTTGCGGCTACGACCCTACCCGCAAGCTTGCCTTGTGGTGTGTTCAGATTCTTGAACAGCGCATTCTCCTCAATCCAGTGTATGTCCGAGATCATTTGACGTAGCTTCGACTGCAGATCCTTGGCGGCCTTTGAAGTGCTGCTCTCATCGTCCATCGAGCCACCTCTGGCTTCGCACACCAGCTCCGCCCACTGCACCAGATGGTAGCCGCGTGCACTTTGGAGTCCGAGATCGTTGCCGTTGGTATCGCGCGCATCGATATACTCGACAAGTACGCGGTACGGACCATCGGAAGCTGTGAGACGGGCATAGTCCAAGTTGCCGCTCTCGCTTTGTCTAGCCAGCTCTGCGAGCTGTCTTGCCACTGCTTCTTCAGCATCGTGACCCTCGCCCGCTCTTGCAGCGCTTGCTTGAGTGTCTAGAATGCCACAGCCAATGACACCGATCAATTCCAGCGCCAATGTCCTCGCTGGCGCCGGCTTCTTTGGGTTGTCTGCAATATCGAGCAGCTGTGACACAAGCACTCGCAAAAGCAGTTCAGCGGCCGGATAATCGGTGGTGCCAAGTACGTTGAGGAAGTCCTCCGTGAAGATGTCGAGCAGCCTGCGGAAGGGCTCGTCGCTTGCTTTGGAGATGGAAAGAGCACGCTCGACCAAATTCCGGACAATGAAGCTCGCATTTGCCCTTGCGCTCCCAATGAGCGGCTTGTAGAGAGACCTCAGATCAGTAGGTTGCTTCTTCGACATCGCGGCACGCGATTTCTTCTTCCTCGCCACCTGAATCTCATCGTCAGAGGCCTCGGCGTCGTGTTCCTCGGAGTCGTCTACTTCGGATTGCTCGTCATCTTCGTCCTCCACATCGTCACTCCCCGCAGGAACGGTCGCACTCGCTTGTACCAAGCGCATGAAGAGTGCAGAAACAAGTTGGATAGGCTTGGCGTTGGGAACAGGAAACTGTCGAGCACTCTGCTTGGTGGCGGGAAGCTTCTCCAAAGAGAGCAGGATCTCGTTTAGGATCGGATTGCGTTGACTGGTGTATTTGGTGAAGATGCGCGCAATGACATCCATTGCCGAGAGCCGCACTTTCTCGAATGCTTGAATACCGAGCGCAGAATCTCTTTCCACAGCTGCATTACCAGCGAAGATCAGAGTCCTGCAGAGATACTCGACGCTCGATATCTCACTCTCGTCGACGTCTGTCTTGACGAAGAGGTCACCAACGTGCTTCAAAGATCGGCTGGTGGCGTTAAGTAGTGTCTTGACAAGAGCGCGATTGTCTGATGCAATATCGAAGTGCGGGTTGCGTTCGCCATTCTTCTCGCCTTTGACTTTATCGCTGGGTCGCAACTCGATCAGTGGCATGATGCCAGTTTCGACCACGGTGCGAAGGCCATCGAGTACGGCTTGTAGGAAGTCTTCCGACTGCAGCTCCTTGCGATGTGACCCAGCAGTCATGATTCGCATCAGGGTTCGGGAGGCTACCAATCCACTCTGTGTTGCCGTGATACGTCCGACCCAATCCTGGACATCTTGCTCTGTCCAGTCGTTACCAACGTGCAATGGGATGGTTTGCAGCGTGTTCAGCGAGCTTTCGCACAGTCTCTCGACTCTGACCCAGTGCTCGATATCGATGTCGTCCAGTCGACCAGCATTCGCTACTGCCATCACAGTGGCATCCAGTTTCACCTGACATTCGTTCCGGAGTGTAGGTGCAGACTGGTCATCGTGGTCTCGCATGGAGAACAGTCGACTTTGGTACCTTGCAGCCTCCCCCGAGGTGTCCGGCTGCATCCTATCCTCTTCCTCGAAAATATCTGCGAGCAAGTCCTGCAGCTCTTTCACAGCAACATCGGACTTGTGCCGCAGATCGGCAGTGAGTGCACGGCTCTGAAGCACGGCACCTTGCGTCTTTGATGGCGAGATCTCGCGAACCTTCTGATACTCTGCTCGCTGAGCAGGAGTCAATTGTGCAGGTTTTACAAATGCCTGTGGAGTGCCTTGCGAAGAAGTGGGAACGCCCTGCTGACTGCTGACCGAGCCATTGTACCCAGATGGTCCTAAGGATGATCGAGGTAGGATCGGTATCGGCGCAAAACGTGCGAGCTTCGGCTGCGGAGGAAGATGAGCAAGCTTCTGCTCGGGGGGTGCGTGGTAGTTTGGCTTTGCAACTTTCGACTGCAGAGGTGTCTGATGGGTGGTCTGCTTGTTGTGTTGCAGAGCTTGTCTGTTGGTCTGTTGGCTGTTTTTCGCAACACTCTTCTCCTCTAGAAGCGGTGACTCGGGTGTAAGGTATCTGTACTGCACTCCGGTGTCGTCGTACACCATCTTCGCGAACGAGCTCAGCTTCGGCGGCACTGGGGCCGTTTGTGCAGGTGGACCTTTCGACAGGCGTTTGGTAGCCTTGAACTTGAATTGCGTCAACGTCTCGGCGTCCAACAGTCGCTTCACGTCATCAAGTGTCTGCTGGCATCGCTTCGAGGCGTTCTCGGCGCTGTGTGCCCCAGTGCTCAATAGCTCGAGCTCGCGCTGCGCCGTCTTGACGCTGTCGAAGTCGTGGAAGTCGGTTGGTGTTGTTGAAGGCATAGACAGTGGTGCGGAGATGAGGTCTGATAAGGATATGTCAGTAGTTGCAGACATAGCTGACGAGGGCAGGTGTTGGTTAAGGTGCGTGACGCGGATTAAGGTGGGGGATAGTGAGGATTGATCCACTGACCGGAATTGAAGGGCACTATGCTGCTGAAGGGACTGTATGGGAGCGCCTCGTTCACTGTCGGGATGCGCAGCTTGCGCACTTGGGACATTGTCTCTGGTGCATATTCGTTCGACTGGGCCGCCTGACCGTGGCCGTTCTGCTGCAGGTATGGATTGTCCATCACTGCGATTGCTGTGCAGTTACAGCACAATCTTCTGCTTTCCGCGCTGCTCTAGTCGTTGTAGATCTCCATATCGCGCGGCTGCAAGTGGTGACAGCCTTTCGTTTGCAATGTCGGTCGTCTGGAAGGCCGCATCCGGAGATGTGTTCGCGTCGCGTGTCGAGTGTGTATCGGGCGTGTGCTGATATTGTCGCTTGAGGTACCCAATTAAGCTGGAGCGAGGACTGCCCAGCTGGTGTCCTGCTCTTGCAATGCGACAGCCGTGGAGGTGTATGTGCATGCGATAGAAATCCTTCGGAGGAGAGCTCGCATGCAGCAGTAGAATGGCAGAATCCAAGCCGACGCTCACCGCCCGCATGGTCGCACGGTCGCACTTTCCCTGCGTCGATCATCCAGTTCCCCGGGCAGATCTTCCAGCGCCCCAGCACGCGACTTGCTTCAAGAACTTTTTCACGCTTCACTTTCGTGATCAGCATCTTCACTGTTGCAAACCACTTCACGTGCGCTATACGTCGCCAGGCAGCAGTCTATCACATGCAACATGGCCGCCATTGGCTCGCTTGTCTTCTGCACAGATTGCGGTAACCTACTCGAGTCGAACACCGGGAGAAAAGCATACATCAATTGCGATGTCTGCGGCGCGCAAAATAAAGGCATGCAGACCAATGACACATGCTCAAACAGGTTCTAACAATCTCTCAAGACACATCCTCCAAAGTCGTGACATCACATTCCAAACCTTCAGCATTCCCTTCAGCACTTCGGACACGCCTCCGTTCTGATGTGCAAGAAATCTCAGAAGCCGACAGACAGACCGAAGTAATCTTCAAGCACACTTGCGAGAACTGTGGCAACGACGAAGTCAAGTTCTACACCATGCAACTACGGTCCGCTGATGAAGGTAGCACTGTGTTTTATACATGTCTGAAGTGCAAGCATAAGTGGAACACTAACAACTGAGCCAATCTGATCCTTCCAACTGGTATCTATCAAAGCCTTTTGTGGTATACTCGAACGCCAATGCTATGTCCTGTTCTCACAAACCTTCTTTACGCTGCAGCTGGAACTGGAACTGTGGCATACTCCGTCTCTCCAGACCTTTCGAATTCAGCCATATCAAGCGCTACGATGATACTGTCTCTCACGACCTGGTCCGGGTCGTTCAGGAACTTCTTCAGGGTATCATCAACTCCGTCCTCGTCACCCAGACTGCCAAGAGCCTCGGCAGCCTCATGTCGCACCATGCTGGCCTCCTTCTTGTCGCTGAGACATTCGGTCAAGCTTGGTATCGAGGCTGGGTGGCCGAGCTGTCCGAAGACGAACGCGATCTCGTGGCGGAAAAGTGCTGAAGGGTCCTTCAATCCTGCTGCGAGCGCATGGACGGCAGGTTCTGCGGTGGGAAGGTCTGGTGGCGAAGCAAGGTCGCGGAGGGCGAACATGGCTCGATATCGCTTGAAAAGTGGGAGGCCATTGTCGAGAAGTGTTCGTTCGAGTTCGGGGATGGATGGCTTGCCTGCAGCTTGTGCCATGGGTGGGGCAGGATCAATCGAAACAAAGTCGCTGTTCGAAACCGTCAGCACAACATAGCAATACCGAAGTGCCATGCACCGACCTTTGCTTCAACTTCTCCTTCTTTCCCGCATCTGAATGTTCCCACTCAATTCTCTCAATCGCAATCTCGCATGTCTCTTTGACCACGTCTGCCTCGCTCTTGTCATCTCTCCTTCCCTTCAGTAATCCCAAGCTACCCTGATCGCCCAGCGCACCGATTGCCTCAGCTGCCTCATGTCTGACCATTGCATCCTCCTGCCTGTCCTCGATGACGGCTCTCAGGAATGGAATCGCCTCTTCCTTGCCACTTTGTCCAAGGCAGTACGCCAGCTCATGCTTAAGAAGTGCTGACGGTGAAGTGAGCGCCGCAGCTATGGCCTCGATCGCGGGTACGGTGTGCTCGGTCGCTGGGTTGAGTGCGGCGAGATGCTTGAGGGAGAAGAGTGCTCTGAATCGTGCTGCGAGGTTGGCAGACTCGTTTCCGAGAACCTTTCGTAGCTGAGGGACGGTATCGTCGACTTCGACCTTCGAGGGAGACATCGTAGCCGTGAACGATGTTTAGTATGAGAAGAATCAAGACAAGAAACCAGCGACTATGATGGTGCCCCGCAAAATTCTTATCAGATCATGCACTGGCGGGGTTCCTTGCATTCGCATTCCGCAGTGGCCTGCAGATCCCACGCGTGTCATAACAGCTCTCGAACATCGAATGACTGTTTGCGATTGTACAGCTTTCAATTCTAGGCTTTCATCGCGCCCTCAAGATGACCTCCACTGACCCTGCTACCGGTCTTCCCCTCCCCGATACCGCAATCCAACGCGTCCTCTTCACCTCCCCCACCGTCCACATCTACGGCATACCCCCCATAACCTCCACCAAAGGCTTCTCCGCCGGGACCTGGACCACTGGCGGCGCCCAACAGATCTTCACAGCCCGGTCACGAATAATCGAGACCTCCTTAGAAGGGCGCATAAAAGCCGATATCGTCCTCGAAGACCCCTCAACAGGAGACCTCTTCGCCGCGGCACCCTACACAAGCCCCGCCGTTGTGCAGCAAGCGAATGATTCGAGCAGATTCTTTGCCGTAAGAGTTGTGGGAGAGGGAGGCATGAAGGCTACGTTGGGGCTTGGATTTGTGGAAAGAGGGGAGGCGATTGATTTTGGGATTGCGTTGACAGATGTGAGGAAGGTGTTAGGAATGGAGGAGGGTGCGGCGAATGCGATGAAGGGGACGTCGACCAAGACGAAAAATGTGGAAGAGGTGAAGCAGGACTTTAGTCTGAAGGAGGGGGAGACGATTAGTGTGCAGCTTCCGGGGAAGGGAAGGAGGCAGCCTCCGCCGACGACCAACAGTGAGAATGATAATGCTGCGCTCTTCTCGATTGCGCCGCCGCCGCCGGCAGGGAAGGTGCATCAGGAGGGTGCGTCGTTGGATAAGAAATCAGCACAAGAGTTGGGATTCGATGATGGCGAGTTTGGAGAGTTTCAATAAGGTTTCAACTCGAAGATGTCAAATTATCAAGGCTGATGGTATCAGCAATACTGCTGCTGCCGTAGGCCCTTCGTTGGGTGAGACCCGCCGGGAATGCTCTGTGGTGCAGCTTGCCGACTTGGTGCTGTGTGGAGAGGAGGGCCACAAGTGCTGTGTACAGTGATGCTGCGCCTTACGTTCTCTGCCGCGAAGATCAGCTCCACGACACGTGGTGCCAGAGTTGCGCACAAAGCTCGATTCGACACAGTTTGGATTCTTCCTCAAGCGTTGGCCTCATCCTGGACCGCCTGTCACCATCGCGGTCTGCTGACTTTGCGCTCATCTTGCTTGTCTCTCTTCACGGATCTGACGCTGCGCATGAGCTACTCGCCAGCATTCACGTTCTTTCTGGGACAGCGGCAGTCGTATTCGGACGCCTCGGTCCCGCCATAAAGCCAGCACTTGACCTTCATCCGATGGTCATAATGAAAGAAACCGTTCTGATTGCCCACGATACGCATCAACTCCTGCAGAGTAATGCCTTGCGATGAGAGATCTGTCCTACATTGGCCCATTTAAGCCAAGGCATCAGGCGAAACAACCTACGAGCACTCTTCGAAAGCTTCAAATGTGTCTCCCAGGGTGTAGCGCTGCTGATGATCTTCCCGTCCGGCGTATAGAATGGGAACTTGATCATGTCTGGGTCTCGCGGGAGGAGCATGGGTGTGGCAAGCTCCTCTGCGGCGGAGAAGATGTACCATCGCACATCAATTGCTGGTTTCCACGGCTCAACAATGGTGTATGATTGAGGGTAAACGCCGTAGCCGAAAGTGATCGCCGCAATCAAGCCAAGCTTGACTGGGTCGAGTCTTGCGAGGAAGCTCGAGGTCTGCGCGAGTTTGGTTGCAACGAAGTTGCTTCTGCACCAGTGGGCGTCGTAGGCTTCAGCGTAGGTCTGTCTGCAAGCAAGTGGAAGGCACGGTGTCGCACATTTGTCCGTATCTATGTTGACTAAATTGTCTGCCAAGTCGAGGTCGTAGATTCGGTTGCGCAGTTCTGCGGGAAGCGCGAGCAGGTGACACTTGGTGGCAGTGGCCACGATACTCGCCTGATGATGTTTGGTAGAAGTGAACAAGTAGAAGAAGGACAATGAGAAGACCAAACGCAGGTTATGCTCGCACCCGGGTCGGTTCGATCAGAACCAGACTTTTGGCATGTGACAGATCTGCAGACCATCTCACAAGTGCTTCGCCTCGAGCTTGCGCTGGATGCGATGAGCCTCTTTCGAACCTCTGCCGGTCTGGCCAAGATGTTGCAGCCTCTCTATACCGAACGCCAATCTGTCCTGCTGCCAGCGGTGAAGCCGGGCTCTCCCTTTCAAGCCACGAGTCACACTCCGGTCGCTCGCTCTCGGGCGACCGTCGTGACTCAAATTGCAGCTTTCTTCGGACAACCACATGTGTAGTCGTCCATGTCCATCCAAATCCCGAACCAGCAGCTAAAGTCGATTTTGTGGTCGAAAAGAAAAAGCCGAGACCGCTTGCGAACTTGCATTAGTGAGTTTGTCATTTCGGTAGGCGATTCGGTCTGCGAAGTGTCTGCAGGTCTTCGGTCAGGTGTGATACATGCTGTATAGGTGTTGACATACCCTGAACGTAGAGCTCAGACTCCAGTGTCTTCCATGGATGGACACTGCGAGTAGACTTGCCTGCGGCGTTTGTGAACGTGATGCTAATCACTCCTTGCTTGGGTGGTGGGATATCTTCCCCGCACAAGTGTCTGATCATGAAGAACATCGTGGCTTGCTCGTTGTAAGCTGAACACCATGGCTTATCTGATGTACTGCTGTGCCAAAGGGAACTATCTTTGACAATAGTACTGATCAGGTCCAATCGGTCCGCGTCGAGCGCAGCAAGAAAGTGGGTGATTTTCGTGAGGCTATAGCTCGCGAAATCGGCATTGCGCCAGTATGCACCAGAGGCTTCAGAATAGATCTGTTTACAGCAGAGCCGGAGGGGAGGGGCGCGATGATTGTGATCGAGGCGAACTGTGCCCGTGAGGGCAAGGTCATAGATGCAATTGCGAAGCTCCGCCAGCAGGTCCAGGAGACGACACATCTCGTAGCAGGCCATACTGCGCTGTCGCCGTTGATCAGGGCTTTTTGGTGAAACAATGTCGCTGTCATGTGGGTGGAGGCGCGAGGACTCACATTCAGAATTTGACTCAACAAGACTCGTGTTTTGAGCTTTGACATGTGACGAAGTTTACCCAAGCCAGCAAATGGTCGATCGCGTCACCTCGAGTCGCACGCACTATTGAGACCATCTGCAATGAATAATCCAAGCACAGCCTCCGCGTCCAACCCTTCCAGTATGTCCCGCGCTTCTCGAGTACCAGAACAGCCTGCACCTTACTCACTCACCTTCACCGGACATCCACACTGATATCCCGGCACGACACACCACTGAGTGCTCCAGCACTTTCCCGAATCCTGATGCTCGTGATCAAAGAACCGCGATTGTTCCGCGACAGTCTGCACCAAGCTGTTCCTCATATGCAAGCACAGCTGCCCAACCTCTCGCAAAGCTCCAGCGGCTGGGCGGGGAGCGCTGTTCTGGCCCAGTCGTCTCCCAAACGTCTGCCATGGCGTGTCACATGTAACAAGCTCACCATCAGCAGCCATGAACGGCGCCTTTAGCTTGAGATGTGTTGGGAAAACTAAGCCTTTACCACGTACCCAATCCTGTACCCAGAATAGATCCCATTGTGCCATAAACGCTGAATGTGCAATGCCGGTTACATTGCAGACCCCAGACGACGAGAGCTTGTGGGTGGAGGCGCTGTCGTACGTGACGTTCTTTATGAGTTCAAGCTTCTCGGCGCCAACTCCCGTGAGAAAGTCTCGTATCTCAATGATCTTCCAGCTCTTGAATTCTGATAGTCTCCAATAAGCACCTTGCGCCTCCAAGTTGATTTGCTTGCAGGTGAGGAGGAGCCCTGGCGTTGTCGTGGAGGCGGCAAGCTTAACGGTGGTGCCCGTCAAGGTGAGATCCCAGATTTTGTTGCGTATCTCTGCAGGAACTTCTAGTAGGTGGCATTTGCCGGTGGTGTTGTTGGTCAGGTCTGGACGGCGCTGTTTGAGAGCAGACTTTGTGAGAACCTCTAGCACACTCACGGTGGTTGATGAGCGCTTGGACTCTGCAGCGGTGTTGCTCAAGGGACGGCGCTTCAGTGTCGTTGAAAGCCAGCGCCAGCCATGTGTATGCCTCTCAAAAGTTCTTCCCGCATCGAGCTTGCGATGGTCTTCCTCTTGGTCATGGCTGGGAAAGAATGCTTTGAGAAGCTGCATTGTAGCACTTTGTATTCGGTGATGTTTCTCGGAATTGCCGTCCGCGGTCGAAGGCAACGCCGTTTGAAGCTCGGACAGTGAATGCGAACAGAATTCGCTTGCGCGTATGGAATTCGTCTCGCGAGCTGTGATCTCTTCGCAAGCAGACAGCAATTCCATCATTGCGCGGCTTTTCCTGTTTTGACTTTGTTTACTGCATTCATGCTGTACTTTTTACCTACACTGTCTTTGTTATGATAATGACCTGACTTTCTTGTACATCCAACTCGACACCCTCACACTCGGCGTGTCGAAAGTCTTCGTTCCGATCTCAGCCGCGTACAAAAAGATCGGCATGCTAATAGCCGCACAGAACAGGAAATTTGGCTCCAGACCTGCGGGACCGCCGTCAGGTAACGGCCACCACGACAAGTCGTGCCACTTGTTGTGTAGACGACCGAAGCGCGCGAAAGATGCTAGGTCTGTAGGTGACTTGACGCCTGTAAGGTAGAACAAACGCTCCGACAGAATGCCAATCAGTGGTCCGTGGACGAGATAGAGCGCATAGGAGTGGCGTCCGAGGTCTGCAATATGTTAGTGAATGTTCAACAAGACTTCCTTGCTACTGCGATACGCACATTGTGCTGGGCCCGTCTCGAAGATCCACTTGCACCACGGAATGTTGTTGATCGCCACCACCGTGAAGAATGCTGCCCAGAAGATATAGAACCACCTGTAGGTCGGCATGTCTGTGATCTCAGTGTACGCCTTCGGGATCATCTTTAAAAGGGTCACCCATCCTGGACACGTTCCAAGAATCTCCTCAGGCTTCTGCCAATCTGCAGATGGCTGTCCACCAAGGAACATGCCACAAATCAGCAGAGCATGAGCCGCGATCTGTGTAGCCTTCGGATTCTTCCTGAACCACCTCGTAAGACTTTTCCACGGAAGATCGACCGGATCACCCTCCTCGGCCAGCATATCCATCTCTCCCAGTAGCATACCCGCAAAGAAGCAGGCATACCAGGCTCCAGGCGATAGAACCTCCAGATAGTATGTCATCCCAAGCGTTAACAGGATCCGTCCTCGATTCGCCACCTGGTGCATCGTAAACAGCCACACAAAGATAAACATCGACCCCCTCAACTCCACCGGAATCGTCCAACTGTGGAAATTATACCACGAAAACAACAACTTCTCCCGGAAGAAGAACATGAAATACATCATGTCCCTAAACCAGTTGAATGTCTCCCACACAATGTTCGTCTGCTGGCTCCCCCACGGCATCTCAATCCCAAAAATATGCCAGCTCGCCATCAAGATCCCCGTACTCCAAATGACCGGTAAGAACAACCGTCCTGGACGTCGAAACATGGCCGAATTGACAGCATCGATAAACTCCGGCCTCTTCCCCTCATGCAGTAATTTGATCAATCGTCGTGGCACCACGTATCCTGACACGATGAAGAACAACCCCACAGAATAATGCCCACCCGTAAACGGAATCCTAATGAACGGCAACGCCACAAAATGGTTATTGCGTTTATTGAAACCCAGATCGGCATTGTAGCAGAGTTCCATGCCGGGATGGACATAGACAGAAAGATGCATGAAGCAAACGGTAAGGGCGGCAACGCCACGTAGTCCGTCCAGCCATGAAGTCGAAGAACCGCGACGTTCGCTGCCAGTTTTCCGGCGATTCAAGATCTCCGGACGCAGGAAGTCGAGGATGCTCCAAAAGATATGCGGGAGGGACAGCCTGAGTTTGTTGTATTGGAGGTCCATTTTTCCGGTGGAAAGGAGACCTTCGCCACTGGTTCTGGAGCTTGAGGGGCCTGGTAGGAGGGTCATTTCCAGGTAGGCGATCCTATCGCTGCGAGGAGGCCATTGCGATCGGTTCTACGGCCGATGTTCGATGGGGGAGGGGTTGCGGATGATGATATGGTGAAGAGAGTGGGAAAGACGACGTTGACGAGAAATGTCTCAATTCAAAGCCACAGGAGTGTGGGAGCGTCTCCAGCAAGCAGGAACAGGGTTCGACCCAACTCTAATTGCAGAGCCTCGGCGCGGCGTTGACGCGTTACGCTTGGTCGATTGGCCAGCTCCCCGCCGGTAATTCCGTCTTGGGACTTCACTTTACCAGATTCGAAGGAAGTAATCACTTCGACTTGTCACCAAAAGGGACACGTCTCAGTCTCAGACTAACGGGACCGCATGTGCAACGAGCAATGCACCCAGAAATACTGCGTGGCAGAGATTGCATAACATATCATTCCAGATCTTCACTTCCATCTCTACTCTTTCCTCATCGATGCGCAAACCTGAAATCCAGCCTCTTTCCCCTCTCGTCCGTTGTCTTCTGTACATGATCCACCTTCTCCTGCGCCGACGACTTCGCCCACGCCTTTCCCCTCCGCGTGTTCCCCTTGATATCATGATACGATGTTGAAACAGCGGATCCCCAGCAGGATGCGATCACCTCGGATATAGCACAGCCGGTGATCGTCGCGGTAGATGTTCACACCGATAATGTTACCAGTTTGGACAAACATGTTGTAAAGAGCTGCGGAGATCGCGTGCCTTCGGACAGATTTGGCGTTGCGCGATGACCAGGATCCGGCGATGACGTGGTAGTAGGGGTAGGGGAGGAGGACGGTGAGGAGAGCGTAGCGGACCCAGTCGCCTGCGTTGCTTCCAAGGATGACGAGGGCTGCGAGCCATGGGAAGGACCAGATGTTGCTGGTGCTCGAGACCAAGGCGCGCTCGCCGTAACGCTCTGATAGCCGGGATAGGATGAGGAGGTTCACACCGAGCATGGACCGTGACGGGATGGTCAAGAGGTTGGCGTTGAAAATGCTGAAGCCCATCTGCCGCAGGATGTAGGAGACACAGTCCTGCAGTGGTGATGGCGGGATATAGGCGGTAAGTCCGACGAGGTACGACGGCCAGAGATCGTAATTCTTGATGGTGCTCCGAAGCCGTGCCAGACCAATGGCTTGTCTGCCGTTCATCAACCTCGCTACGGTCGTCGCGGAGCAGACGATTGTCGAGAATCTTCTCACGCACCGTGAACCAACCGTCCTTACCTCGAAGACATCATTCCGCTTGACAGATACTCACAGGCATGAAAGGCCACAACGCGAGGCTGATGCACGCAGCGACGGAGCCTTCGATCAGAAACAGCCATTGCCAGCCAGACCAGCCTTGCAGACCACGCATTGGTTGTATGCCGGCCGCTAGAGATTATCAAGGATACTGCAAGTACCCCAGACCGTCTAGAGCCAAGACAAGCGAATGGGCAGTGCCTTGCTCTTGTACCAGTAGGTGATGTACAGCACGGTATCGGGATGAAGCCGCCCATCAAAAGCCCCATTATACATCGGACAGCGTAGTATCCAGCTTTGTTCTTCAAGTCAGCTTGCGCGCCAGATGTCACAGACCAGCCGAAGATGATGAGAAGGATCCAGATATCGGATGAAAAGGACCCAGATATTGGGTCATAATTTCCTCGAGATCAGGCCCGATGGCAGCTTGGCGACGAGGAAGGAGACCAGGAAGATTGTTCGACCATAGTGGAAGTCGTCGGTGGTCATGCCCATTTCTTCCAGCATATCGTCGGAGATTGCTACGTTTTGTGTGAGAGATATCACGGCTGCTTAGCGCGCAAGACCTACCTCGGTCAATGTTACGTCTGTTGAGATCGAGGGCCAAGAAGATAAGCCAATACCATGTCATGACTCTCAAGTCAATATACACTGCGAGTCAGTCCCTGCGAGGTTTGCAGTCGTTGCGAAGTCGAGCTTACTCTCCATCTACGCCTCTTCTCTTCATCTGCTGACCAGGTCATATCCAGGTCGGACCTATCACGACCCTCGTACTGCGCCTTCTCGTAGACGCCTCTCCTGTGATCAGCCACCTTGGGAGCCGCGAAGACATGGTTTCAATCTGATCCATAGTCGTCCTCCACGAGACCTTCGTCAGAGTTGATATCGATGGAGCGGTCGTTCGATGCTGCCTGTTCGGAGGTGTTCTTGAGTTAGTCCATGCCAGGGAGGTTCCATGAAGCCACTTTCACGGTAAAGGCAATACGTCCATTGGCACAATTAAGCATGTTTCGGCCATTGCATGAAGCTGCATGGATCTGCCACTGTATCAGATGGCGTCAATTCGAAACGAGCAATGGACGCCCAAGCTAATCCATCTAGTATTCTGCCTCGGCCATTCTGTGCCGATTATACTTTCGACGTCGATCGCACGAAGAATTACCTATAGGTGAGTCTTCGTCGCGACAAGAATGCTCATTCACCGACAACTCCATGGCTCACATCAAGAAAAAAGTGTTGGCGGCTTCGGCACTCGCTCTCACGCCATCACTAGCGCTCCCAGCCATCAGCGAGCGCGACTTCACAACATGGGCGCCTCCAGGTGCAGACGATGTCCGAAGTCCCTGTCCAGCAATGAACACTCTCGCCAACCACGGCTTCCTGCCGCACAACGGCAAAGGCCTGACACAACCCATCGTGACCAAAGGACTTGCAGACGCTCTGAACATTGGCCCAGACCTGGCCAACTTTCTCTTCGCAGGCGGTCTTCTATCCGCACCACAACCACTCAACGGCAGTTTCGACCTGAACATGCTGGACCAACACAACTTTCCCATCGAGCACGATGCTTCATTGTCTCGAATCGACACTTTCTTCGGCAACAACCAACCTTTCAACCAGACCATCTTCAACCAAGTCTTGGCGTTCTACGATGGCATGGAGAACGCCACGATCCCAGTTACCTCACACGCCAAGTACGCTCGAGTCCAAGATAGCCAGAAGCGGAATCCGACCTTCACATATGGACCACGGGAGTTTCTGCTCAGCTACGGCGAAGCAGCGTTGTATCTGAGCGTGCTGGGCGACCCTACCAGCGGCATCGCTCCGGTCAATTATATCCAGACTTTTTTCGAGCAGGAACGACTGCCATACAGCGAGGGCTGGCGACCACCAACTCAGCAAACGACGCTGAACAGTGTCGGTAACATGATCGGCAGGCTATACCAGAACAGCCCAGAGCCCCTTCCGGAGGGATTGGAAGTAATCACGACAGGCGCGTACAGCGACGCGATTGCTGGGTACAATCCCGTCACAGGTGTACTTCGTAACGCGACATGCGCGGCGGCTCGTACATGCTAAAAGATCCGACATCACTCGCCCTCAAGCAAATCCTCAAAATCATCGTCGTCGAAGGACTTGTAGTCCGGCATTTTCTTTCTCATCTCCCACAGCTCGCTCTCGTTGCAAACCTCCACCTTACGCTCTTGTACGACTTGTACCGCGACAATGCCGTTCAGCGCCAGACGATGACTGCGCAAGGCTTGTTCGGCGCCGTAGCATTGTACCCAGGCCTCCATGATGTCCTCGTACACTTCTTCGCTGGTGAGCAGATACCTCAGCATAGTTTGACGCTTCCTACCTATCCGCAGCAGGAACGCTGCGATAATCTCGGTGAAGTGGACCTCATCCTCGCGTGCCCTGTATCTGTCGTATCCAGACTGTACTTCGAAGACGCTCTCGCCGTGATAGATGTCAGTAGCTTCTTCTCTGATCGTGCGGCAGCACCTGAGGAGCGCTGGCTCTGGTGGTTGTGTGCTCTGCAGGTCTGCGAGCAAATTGAGGCGTGAGTCTGGACCGTCGCGAAGCCGCTGCTGGAGGCGTTCCTGGGGCGTGAGGCCTGTGATCTGGACTGGGTCGTCGGCAAGGAGGGCGAGCCTGTAGATTTTGTTGCGAAGTTCACCAAGGAGTTCCAAAAGGTAGCAGCGGCGCTGCTTGGTGTTTGCCTGAGTACCTGGCTGGGCAGGTGTTGTTTGCTGCAGCTGGACGGAAGCCTCGTACTCGTGCGGACGTGGCACCTCATGCTTGCGCGCCATGCCTTCTAGCATGGTCGAATGACACGTAGCCTCATCGGTTCTCGCAGTGGAATGCCACGCATGCGGCCGCTGTCTCGCTGGGAGGCTCAGAACGGTGTGATCTGACCGAGCTTTCTCCTTTTCATCACCGCCTTCGTAGCCCACTTGGTCGTTGTTCTTATTCCGCGACAGATCCATGCCTCGCATCAACTCCGTAAAATCTTGTGTAGGAGCTCTCAAGGGCTCGAGCCTCTCTGAACATGGCAGCTCATTACTGCCTTCATATCCATACTCGTCTCCGTTCTCACCCTGGGAAAACTTCATGCTCCGAACCAGTGATGCCAAATCCTTGGTTGCAGCTACCGCTCTTCGCAGCCCCTGAGCGGTTGGATTTTCACCACTCTTGGTATGCGACATGCTCACATTCTGCGGATCCACGCTTCCAGCGAGGACACGACTCAAGGCGCACACACCATCTTTTCGCGAGGCTTCATGCGAACCAACATGATCGTGCGGTTCCTTCTGCTGCCTGAGCTCGAGGTGAAGATGCGAAATTTTCAAGACCCTGCGAAGTGTGCACAGAGGCAGCGTCTCGGCCGGTGTACTGTCATCCATACTGCTGGTCGATGTTGTACATGGGTTACGTTGAGATCATAAGATAGGAAGAAACGAGATTGTGTTTTGAGAAATGGCGCTACAAGAAGCTCGGGCCATCTCTGCCATTCACTTTTTGCATTCGCCTCTCACATTTGCGTAAAATCTTGGGGATCCGCGATGCATGTGATCATATGTCGACATCTTCTGTAAGAATAGGGCCGGAACAGCCTGACACCACCGAGGATGACAATTTAGCGCTCGGATTGCGTGAGATTGATCATGCCCTTTCTCTAACTATGTCGAGAAGACCTCATCAGTCAGCTTACCCACCACAACCTCCTTCAGACATGTCGTTGCACGGATGACTGTCGAGAGATCTTGTGTTGCGACGCTATCATTGACTTTGTAGTCTTCGTCATAGACCTGCATGTTGGACAGATGGAGTGTGGTCAGAATCGTTTTGTGCGCCCGTGCAAATCATATCAGGTCAGCGAGGTTGGTGCAGATTTCCAGTGTCTCACCTATAGACCGCGGTAAGTATGTTCCTACAGAAGATTCAGAAGTTTCACAAGTAAGCAGCGCATCAGTAAGGTCACGAGAACCCAAAATCAGTATGAATCCACATGCCCAGCCGTGGGACTCTCACTTACCTCGAAGCTGGAGTGATTCCAGGGCATCAAACGGAAATCCATCTAGATTCAGGTGGAGCGCGTCGATACCGTTGCCACTCTGTACAAATATCGACAGGTGCGTCAGCGACTCCGACCTCGACAAGGCTTTGAGCAATACATTGACTTTGTCGTAACCTGAATATTTCAAAGTCAGCGTTGTTCTCGACACCTCACAAGTTCTCCTTCGACTTGCCATGCTGCACCATAGAGACGCTCCGCCAAAGATCGAAAGATAGATTCTCTAGTGGCAGCATCACGTTCTCGATGCATTCAAACTCGTCATCGCTCAGCTCGAATATCGGCAGGGCCCAGACTGTCCCGGTAGCTACTTCCAGTGACTTGATCTTTGGAGGGCTTTTCTGCAGCGGTTGCGTAATGTCCATGAACACCTGCTTGCACGTAGTGTTCCAAACCGGAACATCTCCGTCTGGATATCTAGTCTGCGGCTCCACTCGAGCAACAATCCGAAGTTCTGTGGTTTTGGTGTAGCGTTCTAAGTGTTGGAAAAGGATTAAGAGTCCGCTCCGGTCGAAAGACCACATGTGCTTGGCATCGCATTGAAGTCATCCTCGTGGTTGCATCAATCGATCGATATCGCAATGGTTCGCACTGCGTGGCGGAAGGTTGCGTGCCTGAAACGTCGCGAAGCAAGGTTGTGCAGCCCCTACCAAGACTCGGGGCCCTCCAGCTCGTACACTTCAATCATCCGACTGTTGCTTAACACTCACGCCATCCGTCCGCGGCCACAGAGAAAGACACGGCATCACCTCCGGCAAATCAGGAGAAGGAGTGTCACACATCGAGTAGTATGTCTGCTTATTCCCGGTCGCCACCGAAACGTTCGCGTCTTGCCACTTGACCAAGCTCTCAAGGTACAGCTGCCGCCTGTTCAAACTAATAAGGCCACCACGAAGATTGATCATCCGCACCAGCCCACGCATGTGGGTGTGATAGCTCTCGATTTTTCCCTGAAGCCCTTCGTCGGTCGCAAAAATGAGGACTGCGCCAATGACAGCGTCGCAGGTCCCGCGCTCTGGGTCCTGAAGGGCTTTGTTCAAGGTTCTAGTTACAAAGCCGCGGAGTTCCATGAGGCAGCGCGAGATGAGGGGGTTCACGAGTGAGCAGGAGATATCGACGATGTGGCTTGTGCCGATGAGGGCTGCTGTTGCGAGGAGAGCGGGGTCTTCAGACAGACGGCTTAGCAGCTCGCGAGAGCCTTCGCCTGGCGGCATGTCTGGTGCGAAGATTCGTTGCCAGTCGGGTGATTGTGCCCACACAATCCATTTGTATTGCTCCTTGGTGCTCGATGCTTAGAGTAAGGAGAGAGGTAGGGACATCGTGGCGCGCTTACCATGACGGTGGGAACATCGAGCTGGAGACGTCCCAGTATCGATGCCATGTGGTCTGCCGGGTCGTTGAGCACAGTCTCTCGCACGAGTCGCCGTTCGATGGCACCCGCCCGTACCAGCTCAGTTGGGCTTGGAATGGCAGGGCCGACCTCTTCTGACTGTGTTGTCTTCTGTGCTGCCGCATCCTCACGTGGGTCCTTTGCAGTGAGTGCACCGCGTGCTGGCCGCCGCGCTCGAAAACCTCCTCTTGTACCTTCGCCTGTTCGTGGTTGTCTGCCGTCCTCTTTTACTACAACAATATCTCTGCCATCGTTCGACCGACGCGAGCGGTCGTTCTGTACGAGTGTTCAGGAAGGCTCTGCGATGCTGTACACGCGTGACATGCGATCTGACTGCCTTGCGAGTCTGCGGTTTGTTAAGGTCGGTGGTCTTCTCATAGTTGATGAAGCTGAACTCGTTAATCTTAGGGGTCCCTGCATTTCTGGCCATATTCACAAGCTCGTCTCGTGAGTGCTATGCCCGTAACCTCAGGCAGGTCTTGTACCCAGGAAGGATTGGAAGCAAGAATATCTATGACCCATCTGCGGAATGCTCATGGGGGAAGGTACGACGATGATGTTGACAGAATTGCGTGCGAATACCGCCCAAAGGCCTTGATACCATGGGAGCCCGTGGAGTTGTTCTGGGATGTGGTAACTGCATAAGGTTGCCTGCTGGAACCGTTTAGCAAATAAAGTATGAATCGACACCGGGGGTCTTGCCGAGCTTGTAAGGTGGGTGGTCGGTATACATCGGTACGTTTATAAGGCACGGCTATTGCTGTCCCTTCAGAAGTATGTGCTATGTTTGTAGCTGATTCTTTCGCTCCCCAGCAAGCGCCATCTGCAAAGCCATCCAACACTGTCCTGTCTAGCCAGTGCAAGTAAGCGCCGTCAAACTCCATCTCGTACATCGTACATTGCGAAATGCTCTCCGAATCTCATGTCTCAACGAAGCGCGAGCTCATCAGCTCATCCACATGCGCCCTCTGTGACTTGGCATGTCCATCGTCCATATCCTTGAGCAGCACCGACAGGACCTCCATTGGGGGCTTCAGCCCAAGCATATTCGCTCGCTTCCACCGCTTCAGTCGTGCTATGCCGATACATGGCTGTCAAGAGTGTCAGCTTCCCTTCCATTCCATCTCGACACACAATCAACTTACACCGTACTGTCCACTCATGTCCCACTCCCTCAGTACCTTCTCATGCACCGACAAATCTTCCTGATGCACTCTCGGCGCCTTGCGCTCTTGCTCCTTCGCCCGCCAATACCTCTTGATCTGCGTCTCCGTAATCTTCCTCGCTTCTGCTTCCTCGTCACCTTCCCAACCGGATCCTGATGCGCCGCTTATTGCGCCAATCTCTGATTCTGCTGCGCGACCGCCTAGGACATCTTCGGTCTTGGTCGCGGCGCTTGTTGACAGAGGATCTTCAGCTGCTTCCTCTGCTTGCTCTGCGATTGCTTCCTCCGCGGTAGTTGGTTCGTCAAGATCCGGCTCAGCTTCGGCTCTGATGTCTTTGTGTGCGATCTCTTCTAAAAGCGCCGGATCCTTCTTCGAGACCTTCGCATTGCGTGGTGACGACGGCTTGGTGACCTTGCTGCGATCTTTGCCGTGGAAGGAGAGAGTGGATTGCTGCGATGATTGCCGTGTGACCGTGCGGCGTTTGGCAGGCATATTGGCTGTTGCTACTGGGTGTTATGCTGCAGTGAGGATGTTGTGTATTGTGCAGCCGATGTTTGTAGTCCAAAATGTCATTGTCATGGTTTGGTTGTGCTGCAAGCACTTTAACGATCGTCCAAGCTTTGATGTCGTCATGGCAATACGCGAAGGAGACGCGATAAGTTCGTGTTTCGCGTTGAGCAACAGCAGCTTTCTGCCTTTGTTCACATCCATTCACATCGTTTCATTACCATAGAGCGGCAGGCCCAGGTATCGACCACGACTACGCTTACGCTATACACGTGATGCTCTGTGAATGGCACCGACAGAGCGTCGACATGATTGACGCCGGCAGACTGCAGACGAGATCAGCCGATAGAAAACGCATTGCGATACACACCGGATTTATAGACCACAGCTCGTTCGCCTATCTTCCTGCAGCATGTCTTAAGCTGATGCATGGCTTGGACGTTGTTCAGCCTGCGGCTCCTACACAGCACTTCAAGACCCCGAGCCAGTGCGTCTAGATGTCCAGTCGAACGAAGTCAAGTGTTGGGCCGAAGCCTGGTTCGCGGCATACAGACAAGGCGTACGCTAGGACAACCTCTTGCCCATCCGGAGGATCCTCGCCAACGCCGATGATATCTTCCTCAAGCAGCAAGACCCCTCCGAGGTATCGCTGGCAATTCTGGACGCTCAAGTGAAGTCTTTTGCAGCTGAGACTAAGCTTCAACATGTCGATTTTAGTTAGCTTCTGACACAAGACTCTTCTTGCTGCAGGTTCTGACGAATGGATCGAATATGTACGATCTTACCCGGCGGATGAACGCCGCGGATTCTCGGCAGGGCTGGCCACTCTGGAGGATGCTCTTTGTCAGAAGGCGGGTTGATTCGTTGCGTTGGGATACGTCGTTGATTGACGAGTGGAGACAGGTTCCAGTTGGGGTGCAGGCGCCTAGTGTCGATGATTGGTAGCCCGAGGCGTTTCACTGGGCTTCAGGTAATATCCAAGCAGCATTAGATTCATGCCATTTCTCGATAACGTCAAGCTTGTTTACACGATCTGTGTGTCAGATGGTCGGTTGGCGACACGAAAGTCTCTGAATTTATACAAGTGCTAAGGGTGTCGCGTTAGGTGTGTGGGCCGCAGATGGGCCGCAAGATAACGTTTAATGGAGATCATATGGCGCTGTTGTGCGATGCAGAAGACTTGTTCTGTTACAGAGATGAGACCTGGCTTTCGTCGTAGATTCTTGGTGTGTGGTCGCTTGTCCGGTCATGATTCAGACCGCGAGAGAAGACCAGACTGCAAGCAGACTGAGAGCATCAACTAGCGCTGATTTTTATCTCAGCCAATCAGAAAGAATATGGAGGAACAGTCTCTATTGGAATGATGGAAGAAGTTGCTAATAGATGTTTGCACTGCATGAAGGCATGAACGCCAAGACCCAGGTGGTAACAGATCGTGACTCTATATTCGAGCTATTGCCGTGTGGCTGATCGTTGAGCTGTGAAGATTAGTTCCCGAGCCTATATCAGGTTTTGAACATGAGAAAAGACGCTTCGGGTTACTAGCTCGGACAGCTGTCGTCAAGTTCTACTGACTCGCTATGAGTGTACGCTACCTGATGTCTGCACTGCATGAACACGAGGATGCAAGGGATCGAGACGTGCCAACTCCGTCAGGTCGTGATGATTAATGAGAGGGAGACTCTTCCGAAAGTCCCTGTACATAGGGACAGAAGCACTACCATCGTTGTTAGGACCGTATAGCTGACATAGAATCAGCTGTCATGTCTAGCATCTCCATGACCTACCTTTGATGCCGCGATTGCTCTCCAGCTCTGCGTCCCTTCCTTTAGTAAACCCCAGCCATGGAGCGAGGACCTCGCCTGCATTCTCTCAACAGCCAAACTCGACCGATCATTCAAGACGCCAAGTCGCAGCAGCACTCGCTTCGGCTGGAGCATTTCATGTATCTTGGCAAAATGGCTCGCAGAGACTGAGATGAGCCACGCGAGGAGGTCCTCTTCTCTGGCAGTGCAGAAGTGGCCGTACTCGTAGTAGAGCGCGGCCGCTTCCCGATAGATTTGTCGACATGAAAGAAGGATTCCGGCATAGCGATCCCGTGCCAGGCATGCCGCACCAATGTCGACGGCTTCTCTCAGCGTGTACCTGGGAACTGTCAGCTCATGATACGCGACTGAGACGGTCCGTTGTACTCGTCGATCTGGTTTGGGGTCTCTGCAGGAAGACTACAGAACGACACCTCAAAACTGTTTGAAGGCGTCATGGAAGCTATGTCGATAGTGGGATGAGTAATGGTAGATTGGAATACATTCTGAGGTCCCTCATCTCGGCGCTATATGGCCCGGCATCTTGAGGTGTGGGTGCACGTGGTCGCGTGCTATGATCCCAAAGCGGAGCCCCACAAGTCGGACAAGCTCTTGAATCAACACTGGGATCAGGTGTACACTTTCGTTGCGTCAGGCAAAGATGCCGTCGAAGATATGTACAAGTCGGACGCTGAGAAGCGTAAGCTCATGCAACTGTACTAGGTACTCTGGCATCGAAGCTACCGAGCAAGGGGTATCAAGCGAAGGTATCGATGGCGAGGCGTTTGAAAAAGTGCAAGGCAAGTTGACGGGTTGATTTGTGGCATGTTGCGGCGGCGCTGATAGACAATAGATTGGCACCAGCAGATGATGTCGTATGTCACCACGCCCCAGAAAGGGGCGAAGAAGCCGACCTTGGCGTGCGGTTCGAGCTTCATGAAGTTCCAGGAAAGCCACGATCCAATGAAGGACAAGGATGGCAAGGATGTAAGGCCGAATCTCTATCGCTTCATGCAAAACCACGGCTTGCAATGGTACGACTGTTGGGTCTTCTGGGACCAACTGGACAAGTCATACCACGTCGCCAAGCGCGACAAACAGCAGAAAGAACATTGGGGTAGTGATGCCGAAGCGATCCCTTTCCCAGGGGACGATGACAAAGACATGCACATTTGCAACCACCCAGAAGTTTATGCCAATACATTCGGAGCAGGGTCACCACTGCGCAGCGGTGCCTCTGAATGGGAGGAGCGTACACACCGCAACCGTGGAATCATTGTCTTGTGCCCACAGTCTTTCGAGGCCATGACCGATGTGACGCCGCCGATCACAAAGCAGAAACTAGACACTGGTACTCATGCTGTCGGAACCGAGTTGGCCAGCATGGGAACAAACGCCATCACCCTTTATCATGAGCTTCTCCATTTGGTCTTCGAGTCCCAGCTCATCCCAAGGAAACCAAGGGTCGCCGGAGACGCCCAACGCGTGGGTACAGACGTTGGCGAGGACAAAGAGATTCCCACCGAGTTAGTCAACCCGCCCAATCTAACATGCGATTCACTGATGTTCAGCAATTTCCCAAGCAAGAAATCTGCTTTCTGGTTCCAGGATGGCTTCGCTCTCGGACCGATACAGTGTGGCTACGTAGCACTTTTTAACGCGGCGGAGCCACGAGCCACAAAGCTGTAGGACCTCGACTCCGTGAGGAATCCAGAGAGCTATGCGTGGTTCGGCTTGACGAGCGCACTTCACGACCAGGACAAGATGGACTGGTCCAGTGGCGTTGCACAGAAGGCAGGCGGCGCCTTCAAGGGAGTGTACGCCAGCAAGGACGACTATCGTGGAGACAAGCATGTCCCCGTCAACACCGAGTGCTCACCTCGACCCAGCAGTGATGAGGGCGGATCCGAGACTGAGCTTGGTCGCAAAGTGAAGCGAGCCCCAGCTCCGCCGCCAAGCGGCAAGACAAAGGGCACACTATGGTCAAGACCAGCGGGTCAAGGTCCAAGCAGCAAAGCGGCCCTGCCCAAGCGACTCAAAGTCTCTGATGTTTTAGACGCTGTTACTGGTGACAAGACCGACTCCTGTGACCAATGGCTCGATATTAGCGCGGAACCCGGCAAATCTAAGAAGCTGCTGAATCGACGCTGGGACGAGGCGTACAAAATCGCGCTCTCGGGTTGGAAGGCAGTCAGAGAGCAATACGAGCAGAACGCCGAAAGAAGGAAGCTCGTTCAGTCGGCGAAGCCCAGACGGGGAAGTTTTGGCCTGAACACTCCTTTATCTGCCATCAGTGAGCGTGCCACAATACTGTTTCACGAGCTCGTCCATATGATCATACAGATGACCGATCCTATGAAAGGATATGAGCATTCAACGCCAGACGCACTGGTTATTGGAGCAAAGATGGACGAAGAAGGCAAGGCCTTTCCAGGGTAGGTGCTCAGGCATGCCACATATATGTATGTTCTGTACGGATGCTGATTATGTATAGCTTCCCAGCCGAGAAGCACTTCTGGGAAGAGCACAGGTCACTGGCCAACGGACCCATCTGCGCTATGTACGTGGCGCTACACGACACAGCTAGCCCAAGGGTGCAGAACGTCGACGATCTCCAAGCATGTATGTATTCCGAGGACTATGCATGGTTCGGAATCACCAACGCGCTTTACACCCGTGATCAGCTGGACTGGTCTTCGGGCATATCCAAGAAACCAGGCGGCGCGTGGGAGGGAGTGTGGACTAGTAATGACCGCTACACACACGATGGGTACGGATTTGTACCGATCAAGTCATATGAAGAATCGGACGACGCCGGAGATGATGGCGATGTGCAGAGGGGTATCGACCTCGGACTGCCCATGATCGACGGACCGAGTGGGCCCGTCTTTGATATCGATGCATTCCTGTCACAGCCCAGAATATAGAAGGTCTGGCAATCAACAGCTTGTCCAAGCAACATCAGGAGTCCCGGACCATGAGCGGGTACTCTAACACCGTCTCGACAGAGACCGACGGCGCGACATGTCACTTGAGGTCTGTTTCCGAGGCGGATGTGTGACTCGGGCAAGTCCTGTTCCATGGTTCTAGAGGTTGATATTCAAACAGACTGTCCGATAATGGGGTGGAGGTGGGCCGGTAGAAAGCCCAATACGTGTACATATGGTAGAGACGAGTTCAGTGGGTTGGCAAGCGGGTGCTTCTCAATATGTTTGTGGTTCCATGGATGGCCTCGGACTCGGAAGATTGGTTGATATCAGACTCCATGATTGATGAAGTATTTGGTCCAGTGATAAAGCGTTCTTGCGGCAGCCAACGATCTCTTTGCGCATCCTGTTTGCATCGCGACGCTTGTGATTGCTGTGGTGTCACTGTCCAGCAAGGTTTTAAGGTCGCACATCATCGCCATCTTCATCTCATCCTCTTAAGACCATGGCTCCAGCACCACCGAAGAGATTGTTCGACTTGCAGCCAAAGATTCGCCTCCAGAGATACGGCTATACCTGCGTTGCTATTCATCGGCCGGGACACGAGTGCGGCTTTGGCGGCCTTCTTCGTACGCGAATTGACAATGGGCTAATTCACAGCAACCCGCGCCAGAAGCTCGACCGCATTTCGAAATTCGCCCAGGTCAACCGCCAGTTCGTGCCGAGTTCCTGCCAGGTCTTCCTTCACAGCAGGCGTCCAATGGAGATCAGAATTCCGCGAACAAGACTTGTGACAAAATTCTGTTGGCCGCGGCGTTCCTTGAATCGCTGATTTGTTACCAGTCGCAAGAGCGCCGTGTGCTCGGAGCACTGTCGCTGCAGTATCCAACAGTATGAGATACCCTGATATGGAACTCTGGGCGCCGCCGCAGCGATCAGACAGGCAAATGGTTGGTGAAGGTCGCTAGTCGAGCTGCATATAGACATGGAGGCGATGCTGAACGGTGGGGAACTGCACTATGAGAAGATCGCCCGAGGGATCGTGGTACTTGACCGAGAAGGGCGTAGGAGCCACCGTCGAGTACCATTTGGATGAGGACAACGAGGTCCCGTTTCTTGATCAATGCCGAGCGTCGCTTTGGCGTTTCGAGAGGCAATATACAAGCATCGAATGGCCCGCATACGATGACAACGAAGCTGTGGCACTATCCCTTGCAAGCACGGAAGTGCGGCTGATGAACAAATGGCTTACAGCTAAGGGACAGTAGCCGAGCTACGTCTTAACGGTACATATATTTGTGCCCGTCGTCTTCCTTCATGCACAATGATCCTGCCCCTCCAACGCCTCGCTTCATGCTTTTAGCGTTGTTCCTCCATTCACGCCAGAAATCCTGGCTGAAGCTCGGCGTGTGCTTGCATGCTGTACAACGATAGGTGGTCTTCCACTCTAACCAGCACTTTCGCGGTTGAATTAGCAGTTGCAGCCGCCTTCGCTTTCTGGCTTCGGTGCGTTTACGTTCACATCGATTGCTATCAACACGTCAGCTGACTGCATCGTTCGTGCTGTGCAGCGATACTTACTGTTCGCTACTCCTTGCTGTCCCTCGCCCTCCATGCCAGGTAGCGCCTGGGCGATCTTCTTGAAGAGACCCTTGACATTGTGCCCGACCTTGGCACTTGTCTCAACGAACATGCATCCCAGCCGTTTACTTTCCTCCTCGCCCATCTGTGCTGTCACTTCCCTCTTCTCGCTCAGATCTGTCTTGTTGCCAACAAGAACAATGATCACATCGTTCCCTCGCTCTCCTCTCACGTCATCGACCCATTTCCTTGTCTGCTCAAAAGACTTCTTTGAGGTGATATCATAGACCACGACGGCTACGCTGCTGTCGCGGATATATGAGGGGATCAGAGATCTGAATCGTTCTTGGCCTGCTGTGTCCCATAGCTGCAATCGTACTGTTCGGTCTTCGAGGTACATGGTTTTGCTAAGGAAATCGATGCCGATCGTGGCTTGGTATGTCGAGTCGAATGAGTCGTACATGAACCGTGTGATTAGAGAAGTCTTGCCGACTGCATTACGCCGTTAGCGACACATGCGCCAAACGATGTTGGTTTTGTGTACCTGACTGTTCGCCCAAGAAGACCAGCTTGAACTTCTTGAGCGGGTTTGTGTAGGAGCCCACGTTCGTCGCCATCTTGACTATGCCTCAATATCGCAATGCTTTCTTGTGGTATAGTTCGCGGAATGCGTGTTGGTGATAAGGTATTATTCAGGGTATGGCTGTCGGTGGCTTTTGTGCTTCCAGTTCCGGATGCGGCTGTGGCGTCGCAGTCGTCAATGGCGTGGATGTTGCGGCCGTGGATAATGTGCTCGCAGAACAATCACGGTGTTGCCACAGTCTGATAGAAGCGGATATAATGCTCGTTGGCTGTGCACAATATGAAGAGGACAGCATCTCCACAGGGTCGTCCCACGCCGGCGGGAAGTCGACACGAGGGTGGATCCTTGCCGAGACCCACGCTGCGGCGCTAGCCGCTGTCTCCGATCTATGAATCCAGAGAAATTCTCAGCGAAACACACTTCCACCATATCACAGCAATACACGATCGATATGGCGGACAAGACCAAGACGGCACCGGCCACACACTCACAACCTTCTCGTAAGGGCAAGAAGGCCTGGCGCAAGAACGTCGACGTCAGCGAGGTGCAGCACGGATTGGAAAATGTTCGCGATGAAATAATCAAGGGCGGTGTGATTTCAGAGCAGGCGGCAGATCAACTGTTCGCAACGGACTTGGAAGGCGATGCAGAGATTGAGAAGACGCATAAGCCGAAGAAGCTGCTGAAGGCCGATGAGATCTTGGCACACCGAAGTGCCGTTCCTGCTCTGAGTCCTGGTCGTAAGAGGAAAGCCGAAGAGGCTGTAGTGACGACTGGCAAGAAGCAGAAGAATGGCAAGTACGTCTCACACAAGGAGCTGCAGCGCCTACGAGATGTGGCGGACGGTGCGAACATTGGCATAAGCATCGACGACCAAGCCGTGCACGACGTTTGGGGAGCACCAGTCGAAGACGAGACGTACCAAAAGCTGGACTTCCTCGAGCCTCCTAGGCCAAAGCGCGAGCCAAAGACATTGAAGCACGCGCCGGTGCCGCTCACCACCAACCAGAGGCCGCTCGCACACGTCCGCAAGCCTGAAAGCGGCAAGTCGTACATGCCTGATGTGCATGACTGGTCAGACCTCTTCCAGCGTGAGGGGGCTGCGGCAGTGGAAGCTGAGAAGGTGAGACTAGCGGCAGAAGCTGCACAAGCCAAGCGTGAACGTGTAGCTGCGGAGGAGGGCGCAAAGGTCGAGGCAGCGGAGAAGGAGGAGTACGCAACCGATTACGAAAGCGCTTGGGAGAGTGAGTGGGAAGGCATCCAGAGCGAGGCTGAGAAGGAGAGCTATACACAAAAGCAGAAGAGTCGCAAGACGCCAGCTGAGAGGAACAAGGTCAAGGCACGGAAAAAGCGAGAAGCACGTGAAAAGTGGGAGCGAAAGCAAAAGGAGAAGGACGCACAAGAGAAGCGCATCAACGAGATCGCGAAGGAGGTCTCTGCCAAGGACAAACGGCAAAGACCGGGCACAGGAATGCAGAAGGTCGACTACTCGTCTGACTCGGATGAGAACGACCACCAAGTCGAGCTCAAGAAGCGGAGGTTTGGCAAGCTGCCTATGCCTGAAGCACCCGTAGAAGTCACACTGCCAGACGATCTGACAGAGTCGTTGAGGAGATTGAAGCCTGAGGGAAATCTGCTCACTGATCGGTATCGCAATCTGTTGATCAATGGCAAGCTGGAGGTGCGCAAGAAGGTTGGCCAGGTTAAAAAGAAGCAGACCTTCAGGACGGAGAAGTGGACGTACAAGGATTTCACGGTTTGATGAACACGCTCTTCTCTGCGCAGTCTATCTAGCTCGTGGGTGCACGATGCATCCATCATTCGTCCAGCCAGCGTTCCCGACACAGCACGTCCGTTAAATGCATATCATGCCCGGCTTGGCTGCCCATGCGACTTAAAAATGGGCTTCGGTGCCTGCAGCAATATCCTCGTGTCACGTCCCCACGTCTCAGCCTCTATTGCGCCCCGTCTCACCTTAGGCGTTCGTGCAATACACGCCAGCAGGTCCACAAACAGAGAGCCAACATAAGGCGGCTATTCACATTTCGCATTGTGACGCAGGCACATCGATGGCCATCTTCAACAGAGCAAAGACTTCCCACGAGTCCTTAATGGCATCGACTTCTCGGCGTCAGCCGCATATCAGCCCGAACAGGGTGTCTCGCCGACAGCGTCAACGCATTTCAGTGCCATGTAAGCCTAGCTTGAAGTTGCTGCGAGACACGCATACCTGCTCAGCCCATGCCGCGTCAACAGCCTAATCCCTCGTGGCAGCTGCCACCAAAGGCTGCGCTCTGGGCTCTCTGCCTATGTGGTATGCCGAACAATCCTGGAGAATTCGCAGCGCTTGCAAATGCCAGGTATTGCCAGATGTCTGCAGCACTTCGCGATGCGCTGCGAAAATTTCAACGTTACTGTCCAGCAGTGGCGCATTAGATTGCGGCCAGTTGACATGCTTGCAACGGCTACTCTCACTGGCACACAACTTGGTCCTCTTGGTCTCCTTGTACTCATGGCGTGTAATGCGTAAATGACATCGGTATTCCTGTAATACTCAGCTCAGCGTTGCACTGGGCAAGCGCAGCAGCAGGAAGAGGGACAAGCTCAAGAGAGTCTGGCTTGACATCTCGACAATTGCTTTGTACCCTTTCGTCAGCTCTCCATCTCAGCGCGAAGGAAAAAGTTCGAGCCGCTACGAACATGACTGTACCATCGGGAGTAGATGCGAAAGATCTCGTGGGGTCAGGCTACGATGCTGTGGCTCCAACCTATCTCGACTTCATCACGGGATAACCATCGCCAAGCACCACGTGGGTGGACAAAATCCTCAAGCTACTGCCCAATCCCAGTACACCACAGCTCCTGGAACTTGGCTGTGGAAACGGACTGCCATGTACTCAAAGCCTAGCTCTAAACATCGGCCACATCACCGCAAACGACATTTCAGCAGCGCAGATACACTTAGCAAAAGAGTGGCTTGCCGCACTCCGCAACATCAGCTATGTCTCCGGCGACATATCCCAACTCTCCTTCGTTCACGATACAGTCGACACAGGCTTAGCACTTCACTCGCTCGTGCATCTACCTCGAGACGAACAGCCCACAGTGCTTGGACTCTCGAGAATTCAATTGAGAGTTCTTCGAGGAGAGCTTGGATGCTACGAGAGAGCGCCACGTCGATGTTGGTGTTGACTCATATGGCTGGACTATGTGGCACTTATCTGTTCTGGTGAAGTGTACAAGTTACACAGGGTAAAGTAGGAAGTGCTTCACGATCAATGCTAGCAGGAGTTGGATGACGTAATCTACGATCTGGGGACAATTGTATAGAAACTGGATGGGAACTATGTCTCGGCTGAAGACGAGACGTTCTCATTTCTATCGAAATGCATCCCCACATCCTCACATTCTTGCACCGTATTACCTTTGCACTGAGTCTGATGCCTCGACTTGGCGCACACTTGGCATGAGGCACGACCTTCCCGGTCCGTTTCAGTCTACACTACATCCCTTAGCAGCTTCCTCCAGTCTCTTGAATCTTTCCGCCCTTTGTCTCGGCCACATTCGAGAACATATCAAACCCGGCCAGATCTTTCGCCTAATTTCTCTGAACAGCAGCAGATGCTCGTCTGGAATGGAACGTAGCCAGCTTCTACACAGACGCTCGTCGGCATAACAGTAGATGTTTCGCCGATAGAAAGTCCGGGAAAGTCCGGGCAGTCTCTGCGCGAAGCTCGGGTTGATGTGGAGCGCAATTGGCGGAAGGTAGGACTCGAAGCTGTCGTCGACGAAAACTCTTCCCGACCGTTCTGAGTTTCGCACAGCCATGGTATACTTGAGAAGCTTGTTGGAGAGCTCGGCAGGGAAAACCTGTCCGTGGCCGGCGAGGGCATCATTGTAGGTATAATTTCTCGTTGGTCATGGTGATAACCGCTCGTATGCTCGCGAGAAGGAGGAAGAGGACCGCGCTGGTAGTACGATGCAGTGCTCAGAAAGCTCTAGCGAGGTTCTTGAGGTTGGAACATTGCTTTCGTCTGGTCCAGTGCAATCTTTGCAGCAGCTGTCAATTTTTCCCTCAAACTCAAGGATCATCTCCAGGGTCGGTCCTCTTTCCCCCGGGTCTCATGCTTGACCAACTGCTTCGACAACACCTGGAATTCTCTCCTTAACACCATCTCAGTGTGACGCTTCCATGCTAGCAGTATAGCGGTCTACGCGCTCCCACAGATCTCGCACATTCAACCACTCAGTAATGCTCTTCGAGCTGCCGTATGGGACCCAGTCTATCGCACCATGCAGGACATTCTGGTCAATGACAACACCTTCCTCCCCGAGAACCAGGAGTTCTTGAGAAGCGACCAATGAGGTTGCGGTGGTGTGTGGCCGAGATCACGTACCAGGCGGATTGTACAGGTCTCGCTGAAGTCGCCGCCCGGTAAAGACTTGAGCCAAGTGCGCAGATCAGCGAAGTAGCGAGGCGGCACGTAGAAGATAGTGTTGCTGTACTATCTTTCCGCTGCCGCAGCTCGTATCGCGCGGTTAATGTGTAGGCCTACTGGTATGGACACGCCTTTTTTGATCGTAACTTGGTCGTCGAAAGATAAAGTGGCGTAGTCGAGGATCATATTGAAGAGCTCTGGAGGGAGGCTCTGTATGTTTAGTGCAAGGATATCCATACGTGTAGTGGTGTTCATGTTGACGGTGATGTTGCTGGCAGTACTGAGAAGGGTTTTGGACCATTAGATATGATCCGAGGTCTGTGCAATCTGAAGACGGCATAATTGAGGGCAGTACTTTGTCGCCATTGTCCGAAAGTCTGGCAGGATCGCAATCGATAATTCTCGTGGTCTACCAATATTCTTCAAATGGGTATATGAGCCGACGGGATCCTTGAACAACCAATCGGGTGGGATTGATAGTTGCACATCATGACGATACAGTCCGTGGCATTGTTGCTATCATCTTGGCGTCTTCATGCATCCTCTAATTTAGTGAGCTCTATCTCCGACGCGGACACGCACCAATGCATTGTGATTACATAGGCGGCAGCGGTGCAGTCTTATTATGCGAGTTTGTCATCGCATCGTCCAGTGGTATGAAGTCCCCCTCGTCACTGTCCATTGTCCTGATTGTGATCTTCTTGTCCCTCATTCCGATTCCAAGGCCGACCGATCTTGATGTACGATTGGTGGCGCCCGTAGACGTTACTTTTGGTAGGCCAGACCGACCTGTGCCATCCGTAGAATTGCCCATGACGTAGGGCATGAACTTGCGTAAGAGGTTTCGCATACTTGGCATACAAGCGCAGACGATCGAGGTGTGTAGTTCCACGGTCGACCAGTAGCCGACGGCCGTATAGTCCCCTGACGTTGGTTAAGTCAGCGACACGTTCATAGAGGGGCTGGTTGGAGCATACATGTGAGGTTCTGGGAGTTCCCGAAGCGTACCAGTGCCTGCAGTCGGACAATACTGACGATCGTCACGAAAAAGCCGACGCTGAACATCAGCATCAGCCAGAAATTCTTCCGCTTGTTGAGCTAATGAGCAGTCAGTGTCTACGTATTGCTTGCAGTATACCAAAAACGTACTTGGAGCTGCCATAGAACGGGGAGCGGTAAGCTGAGCGTACACACGTCGAGGATCACGTTAGCAGCCGCCGAGGCCCAACCTTGAGCATTGATATCGCTACAGTGTCCAGGCATCTGCGCCGCGTTCTTGTAGAGCCACCTTTCCCAGGCAAGATTGATAGGGATGCATTGGAAAACCGAGATCAGGACGAAGGCGATAATATAAGCCACGTTCAGCCCTATGACAAAGTAGCACGCTTGCCGGAAACGTCTGCCAGGAAAGAAGCGCAGATATGTCAGCAGCAGGGAGATCTTGACAGCTGGCAGCGCTGCCAGGTACACATCCTCTGCCCAATAGTAGATCTGAAGTCATCAGCTGCGCCGTCCTGACCAGTTGATATGCAAACCCGAACTTTGAGCACTGTTGTTATGTTGTCAAACGGAACGCTCCAGATATCGGTGCCGAGACCATTCGCGTTCACTGCACAATGTCAGCTTCTATGATATCAAGCGTAGCATCGTAAGTACATGGTATGGCAGAATAGCTGGTCGCGACGGCACAGCCAAATGCGACGGTTATCACTGCATCATCCCACCACAAGGTATGGGACCAGCACTGGTTGTTTGTGCACGGAGGATGAACCTTCGAAAGGATTCGTACAACATACGCCAGACACGAGAAAGTAAGACCAACGATGACACTGCGTTGGCCTGAACCTCGTTTGTCGCGGGAGGGTCGTTGGCAGAGGGTCTCGGTTCTGTTCTTCGTGGCTTTCAAGCTGTCAGTTAACAATCGGGGCAACAGTATAGATCTTGCATACTTAGCTGCTCTTTGACTCCACACGCTTCCAAGACGCAAGCTTGCACCATTGTGGTGACTTCGGAATTGTTGCAGCTGCACGGAATGTCCCCGACCTCGCAAGTGGAATTGGCGATACCTGAGAGAAGGCATGTTGACTGTGAGCGGTCAGCTGTAGATCACTCCGCACCGTCTTCGAGATTGTCATACTCCACATGATGGCATCGACTGGATGATACTCAGTGCTTCTTCCAGCGTCGTATTCTGCGCATCGATTTCAAGCGCAAAGGTAATGATCACGAAGACCAGCGCCCACAGTAACTTCATGTTGGCCGACAATCATGAAGTCTTTTTTGATCAGCTCGCATCGGGGATGTCGTGTGACTTCTCGAAAGCGAAGAGAACAGACATCGCACAGGAAATGCAACGCAATTCATGCTAGAGTTAGTCCATATGATGAAGCAATGTTAGGGCACATTGGTCATGGACTACCGAAGCCCGCCTGGGCGTTGAAGAGACTAGTGTCGCTATAACTTGATGATGCTCGAATCATCTGGGTGACTGCGAGGTATGGTAAGTCGGAGGGTGGCCTCGAACTTCTCTCAACGCCGGGCTCTGTGCGAGTTCAAGGCCACTTGGTTGCTTCCAACCGCTTGATGCATGCGGCCCCGGCAATTTACGCTCCCTCAGCTGCGTCCATTGAATGCTGAGGGATGGCCAGAATGCTCATGTAATGCACTAGTTCAGTACAGTACACGCGAAAGCAAGTCCGGGGCTCCGGCTGTTTCATTTGGTAGGCTGTCAGTCTGTGACCTAGGATCATGGGTTGGCGGCACGTATTTCCCCTTCCGCGTTCCGATCCCAAGGTCCTTGTAGAGCCAGTGTCAAGGCTGTCTCAATGCCTTAGCCGGAAGCAGGGCGTTCTAGCGAAATAGTTTGGCTTCCAAGTGAAAGTGCCGGGACATCATGAGCACAGTTGAAGTTGATTGACGATCATGTATAAGCTGTATCAGGACGACCAGAATGATGACAGCCTTGTGGCACGCTCAGATCGCGGAGGGTGCCAAGTGGAGCTGAGGTTGTGCATGTTCGGTCTGGACCAGAACGCGGCGGTTGGGAGGAAGGATTGACGAGGTAATCCCGCCGTTTGTGCAGTTTTGACATCAACAACTTGACAACAAGTGGGTCGGCTGACCTTGATGACAGACGTGAAGCGATCCAGTCGGGGTTCCTAGCGGACCCAAGGGATGCTGTCGTCAGGGGTGCTTTCTGACATCAACGACTACGACTTGTTGAAGTCGTTGCTGTCAAGCTCCAAAGGGAGTATCTACTGGCTAAAGCCCGTAGCGAGCAGAAGCGATATCGCAGTCACTCCGAGTACGACAGTATCGCTTCTAAATCGATATCTGGCCTCGCTAGACAAATGTCGATATGATGTCGTTCCTTGATGTCGAGACTGCACAAACACTGGATTCTACATCCGTCTCGTCTGGACTTGCCCATGGGTCCAGCAAAGCGAGGATTCTCCGAACGGCCTCGAGACATTGTAGAAGTAGTTCTGCACCGAGTGACGTTAGTCAGAGACATTCGGAGCAGTATTGGAGCAGATTGGAGGATGCGACTGTTATGGTTAACTCAAGCTGCGGAGGAGATGGATGTCTCGGCTGTTGCCTCCAAGCAAGACATAAAGTCGCGCAATTTTTGGGGATGACAGGCTACCGTGAAAAAGCATCGGACGTATCGAATCCTGCAGCCGAAAGACTCTATGATGAGTCGTGGTTGTGTTCTCAACGCCCGGGCACGCGTCCTGAGCCATTGTGCGACGGCGCTGAGTGCTCCGGGCACGCTTCATGCATTTGGATTGTCTCGAAGCAGCCTTTCGCCTCGTGGAGTGAGGCGAGCGGTCGATGATGGTGATGGCGCTTTGGGAGTGATCATGATGAAGCGAGAGTCAATGTGCAGCAAGTTCAAGTCTAGAAAAGGGCAGGCGCGTATACCGAGCCGCGCACTGACCACGCTCCTGTTGATATACCGATCACAATCCACTATATAAACACGGAAGACCAATAGCACTTGTGGCTTTGATGGAAGAAGACTAGGCTTGCAGGGAGATATTTTGGTCACAGGCATGAGACCAGATGAGTCGCGTTGCGTCACGTGAGTATGGGACAGTAGTCTTCGATTTCAGCTTCTACCTGTACACTACTCTAGCCAGGGCAAGCAGCATCCTCAAAAGCTGAAAGTGTTTGCCGTTCCCAGAACATAGCTCGTCATCTCCGTAGTAGTTCTCGCAAGCTCTTGTGAGTCCTCGTGTCGAAGCACCTGCTGTGCCTGCGGATAGCTGGCCATCAGAGTCTGACTGTCTTGAGAGTCCGGTGGCAGAATCGCCTCTTCCTGGCAATCTGCATCGCCGGGCACAGCAAATTCGAGCAACGATATACCAAAACTCAAAGACGACTTCAAGCCCGAGCTGCTACGTCTCGGTGGTGGTTTGACGAAACCATCAGCTGGGTCTCCTGCCACGAGTGATTTTTGGGTACCAGTGAGACGCATTGAAGAGAAGACGCCCTTGGTGGTCTTCTTTGGAGAGTGGATGTCGAGCTCCGTGACTGTGTCGTCATAGTTCTCGGAGTCATCTTGCAGATGCGGTAGTGCTGGCTGAGAAGCGGCTTTGGGCTGGCTCTCAACGTAAGGACCTGCACCGCTATCTCGGTCCGTCTTCTCTGGAGGGTCAGAGAAGGACATTGAGAAACGGAGACTACTTCGTCGATGATTTGCAGGGTTCCATGGTCGAATACAATTCGAAGCGCTTCTTGCAGCTGGTTCCTTCAGTATCGCTGACGATGTTACAGACGCACTCCTCAGTGTTGGCTTCTTGGCCAGTGAGGGTGATGTCAGGGTGTCTGTGGCATCTCGTGTCACTCCCGGCTTCTTGATGCTTGACCAAGGCTGCCAGTCCTGCAGTAAAGCCTGTGTGCTCGGCAAGGCCACAGGCTCCTGTGATAGCAGCTGAAGAGCCCTACGAGCGCTGCGGCCGGGTTTTGCCTTTCCTGCCGAGAGCTGTGGCGCACGCTTATCACCAAGGTACAAATTCGTGTCCGACTGTTCGGGCGAAGTGAACATATCGCCCTGAGCCTGCGCCAACATAGCTTGAGTGCCAGGCCACTGCGTTTCGGGCACAACTGGTTGCTCCTCTACGGCAGAGTTGTCAAATTCTTGGTCCTCTTCAGTCGCGGATCCACGGGTTGGCTCGGGTTGAGATGACTCTTTGCTGTCGCATCGCGACAGTTCTGCGCCTGAGGCCTCGAGCTCTTCTCGAAGAGCCTGTCTGACAGAGGAAGAACGACGACCAGATCCTGCAGCTTGGGGCAAGATCGTGTTGAGATGTTCATCCACGAGTGGGGTATGCGGCGGCAGTGCTGATCTAGTTTTGCCTGGGCTCGAAGACGGAAACGACACTTTCCGGCGAGGTGTCTTCTTCGCTGAAAGCTCTGCCGGCTGTAAATGTACATTCTTGATACTCTGCTTGCTGAGCTTCGAACCTCGCTTGCGGAGGACAAGTGGCGAGAAGCCGTTGACTTCCACTTCAATGTATTGTCCTCTGTCACGATGTGCTCGTGGGTACGCTTCGGTCGTATCCTGTGATTCTGATGGCGCTGATGTGCGCCGCAGGGACGATCTTCGCGGCTGGATTTCAACGGCGCTGCCTGTAGACTTGTTCTTTCTCCCTTCGGGCTGCCTGTCCTCTGCAAATGGTCCGTCTTGCTCTACGTTGACACTCAAACCAGCCTCGTCGCGTCCAAGGCCCGCCCCATCAGGAAGAAATAGAGTGGCTTCCTCTGTGTGTTCTGAGATGTCGTTCATTGTGACCCACGACTTTCGCGGTTCGACACGAAGGCCTTGCCGTCGCAACAGTCGTGACTGGCTGTCATTTTCAGCATCGCCTCTAGACTCACCATGGTCCTGCGGGGCAATCTTATGGCCTGTTGATTCGCCAGCCTGCGTGGAACGGTGGTTGGATTCCGCAGAAGTGACATCGCCACCAAGGCCTCCTTCCAAAGCCTCAACTCGCAATACGAAAGAGTCGTTGACATCAGATCTAGCAGTGCCGCTCGGTGCAGTGCTAAAGCTGGCCGAAGTAGCGATACTTGGTCCTGCCTTGCCCCGAGGCAAAGGTCGATCTCGAGTGCGAGACTTTTGCGAGAATGTGAACATTGACGAAGCTCCGAGCTCGTCACGACTACAATCTTCGTCGACATGTTTTTGAGGTTTGAATGCTCCAGTCTTGAGCCACTTCGAACTCGTCCAGGCTGGCGTGGGAGACGGTCCGCAGTCAGAGGCAGTCTCGTCCGTAGAAGTGTAGAAGCTCTGGCTTTGTGTTTCCGGTATTACTGGCGGGGGACAAGATTGGGGCTCTAGCTGACTTTCGACAACTATTGCAGCCACAGTCGGTCGCAGCTTTCGATTTCGTAGCGCAGCGGCAACTCGAAGTGCTTCCTCGCTAGGACCGGCTGAGACATTAGCAGACCTTAGACGTCGCTTTGGTCCACAGCTTGCCTGCGCCTGTACCTCAGTGACTTCCACAAGCTCCACAGATACAGTGGCATCAACAAAGACGCCACTATCATCCCCATCTGCCTCCTTCGCTCCGCTCAGTCTGCGAAAGATCTCTTGATCATCCTCAACATCCTCGAACAGCTCCTTCGAGTCATTCTGTATCTCGCATTCCGCAATGGCATATCCGAAGTCCTTGGGTCTCGGGAAGGATGAATATGCCACGGCAGTCTTCAAGGCATCCGGATCGAGTCGTGCTGAATGGATCTCGAGAGTAACGCCATTTAAGAAGCCGTCTGCTAGCTGCTCGACACGTCTCCGCTTCGCTGCTCGCTCCGACGGTGGGAAATCATTGTCATCGTCGTCGGAAAGTAAGATATCATCTTCAGGTGCCAGACAATCATTGTAGCGAATGTGGCGAAAGACTGGTGTTTGTTGGAACTCAGACGGACAATTCCAGTGATCTCCTCGCGGTCTGTGGTTCCTGATCATGATGTATCGGTCCGAGCATCATTGAACAGACTGACGTATTTTCATATATGTGTTAGCAGAAGCATGTCTCTAAAGAGGAGGTCGCGTTTGCTGGTGTCGCCCGCGGATGTTGCTCCTGGCGACACCCGATTCGGCGAAATTCGAAGCAATGGGAGATGCACCCAAGATGCGACGCCAATGGCCGAAGCTTGACCACGATCCCAACACAACCGCATTGCTAGACCACATTGCTGCAAGACTGCACGGCTCACATGGCTATGTCGATACGAGAGACGATGATATGAGAATGTGCTAGTACGATACAACACCGCCGAATACGTGACGATATCAGCAGTAAACAACGCGACATCACTTTGCGGCCAACACTCGACGACCATGATGGCACAGGACGCACAGAACGTTGCCCCATGGCTCGCGGGCCTCAGTGACGACGAGGACGTGTCTTGGGATATACCGATTCCGTCGGACATCAATATCTCTTCGGCCAGCCACGACGCGAACTCGATTCAACACGGCTCGACGTACACTTCAAGGCGCAATGTCAGTGGTCCGCTGGGCTCAATGCGAGGCACAACACAGAAACGACGGAGTCCGCTGTCAACGCTCAGCAACAGTGATAACAACACTCAGCGTCGCCCTCAAGGTCTCAGCAAACTCACACAGTCGCGATCTTTCTCCGGTGCATCGGACGGATCCGTGGTCCAGCACGATACTGTTGCCCAGCGATCGAAGAGTTCATCACCCGCCAAGAAGCAACAGACGCTGGAGTGGAAGAGACGCCTTCTGCAGGGAAAAGTCGGCTATGGTGATCAAACCGATCTGTTTGGCGCCACTGGACTCGAGAACATCTTCGCACCAACACCCGCCGACGATGCGCGCAAGAAGACTAGGAGTAGTATGAGCTGGCTGGGTCGCTCTGCTCTGGCCGCGATGTCGTCTAGCCCACCACCGTGGCCATCGCAGCAGGATCAGTCTGAGCGATACGAAGAGGACGATAGTGTCAATGCAGGAAAAAGGCTGGGCACAGTTGACGAGGAGCACGAGAGTCGGACAACCGGCGAGCAATGTCAGCTCGAAGACAGTTTCGAGAGCAATCCATTCGATCTACAGCACTCCGAAGAAGCAGAGATTCCTGAGACTGAGCAGGAGCAGCCGTCGCATGCGCATTATCCCAGTCCTGGTCGACGCACTACGGAGGTCGCTTACGATAACGTTGCGGGCAATCGCACCGTAAGTGGGCAGACGGATCTCGACGACTTCAGCCCGGTCTTCGTATCGAAGCACACGACCATGACTGGGCAGGTGGAGTACAAGGCGCTGGACTCACGGCTCGTCAAGCAGTTTCAGAAGAGCACTGTCGACCTCAGGCATCCAAGCCAGGAACAGTCTTCTGATGAAACCCTTGCAGAACCTCAAGAGCCATCGATCGTTGCGCATTCTGACTTTGCTCATGGATCCGAGAGCGAGCCCCTACCAGCTATGCCGGATCTGTCTCTGTCTGAGAACCTGCCAACCGGAACACCTCCTACCGCCAGCTTGGGCGAGAATGTTCAGACGCGACGAGGCGGCTACTCAGCGCAAGGATCTTTCAAAGACCGGCCTCTCAGCCCATCTCCATCCAAGACCGAACAATCAGTTCTGCCACAGCACACAAGCGACCTGCTCTCCCCAATCGACGCGACTGCACGAGATGGTCGTTCTGCAACCCCAGGTCAAGGTCAATCTGAACCGCGCTCGAGATCATCAGGCAGCCCACTAAAATTATTTGGCCCCCATGATACCTTCACCAGCAATCGCCTGTTGAGGCGCATGAGCCAGCTGGATCCTGATCTGTCGCAGATCCGTTCCGAAGATGGTGAGGAGCCCGTCCAGCCGAGCCATCCAGCCGCCGTCCGACAGCCTAGCTTGCGGAATGTGTTGGGCAACTCGTTCGGCAGTGGTGATCTGAGCGGCCACGCATTCAATGCGGAGATCACCATAACGAGCGCATCAGACTCGGACAGGGCTGACAGCGATGGTTCGCCAGGCTCGGAAGTGCCACCACCAGGGAGCAAAACGCCTCTTGGCTTCAGGTTCGACGAATTTCCATCTGCGGGCGACACGTTCAAACTGCAGCGAAAGCTTTCCAAACGGAGCGAGGTGAATTCCAAGACTTCAACTCTGAACACCCAATACAGGTATCCTACTGTTGAAGATGCGTCAGAGGCAGCTTCTGCAGCGAAACGAGTCCACAGCAATGCTGCAGCAGGTAAACGTCCGCCGAACTCACCATTCAAAGCCCCAACGCCAAAGCGACGTCGGACCTTGCACGCCTCAGAGCTGATAGACGAGGTGGCTGAGGCCAATCGATCTTACCATAGCCAGCTACAAGAGGCTCTCGGTGGCAGCAAGCGGACAGCCTCTCGCCACCACGACATCGCTGACCCTGACGTTCTTGCACGACGCAAAATGCTTCGTCCTAGAAATCCGACGCCAAGTCAGCGGCGGCGCGACCAGATTGAAGCAGAAATCAGGGAGACAGCGGAGCTATTTGCCGAACAAGAGCCTCAAGCACTGGAGGCAGTCATGGAGCAGCTCGAATCATCCATGGCATCTGGAACTCCTCCCTCTATTCAAGAGCAAGCTAAAGTGGTGGCCAACGAGGTGGCCAAGTTCAGCCTGCGCGTGCAGAAGGCTTCTGGAGATTTTGCCGAGCGCAAACGCTCTGTTACGACACAAGACTTCTTCAATGAGGCAGTCATGGTCATGCGATTGATTCGCGAGAAAGCTGGGCGTCAAAGTGGCCTCGGTAGTGTCGCAGAGTCTGATCAAGAAGCCATTAGCGAGGGCGACCGTTCAGGACAAGACTTGTCCTCACTAAGAGTGTCTAGACCACCGTCGCGGGAGGGAGTCAGCGGGTGGCGACTACGGAACTCTCAGCCAACAGATGCCAGAGTCATAAGTCACTTGCGCCGCTTTCAAGAGAAAGATGACACCGAGTTCCTCGCTCGGTCCGTCACTTCAGCACACGCTGACGACTATGAAGTCCCAGAGGTCGTAGTAGACGAGCGCTCGAACATCCGTATCAGGGGACCCATGCCAACGCACGATCACTATGCCGATGAGGATCCTAGCCGCCCATCAACACAGCACTCACAACAAAGCTCTCTCGCCTCTCACTCTAGCCAGAACTCCGATGCCACTTCTACTGGCAGGACTGTTCTGTCACGCAAGTCTGAGAATCTCGGAAATCTGGCACCCAATGCCGTCGCTCATCTTATTGGCGAACAGGTTGGTGCGATGACCTACGACAAAGATCGGCAGCAGTGGGTGAAGGCACGAAATCCCAAGAAGCAGACATATGGAAGCTTCCTCGAGCTCCCAAGTAATATTACCAGCGACGATGATCCTTTCCGCGAAATATCAGACCTGCCTGTGGACGAGCACAAGGAAGAGGAGATCAGAAAGGCTAGCGCCCAGCGCAGGGCCAGCGCGATTCCACCTGAAAGCCGACCTATGTCCGCGGGTGACCTGTACATGGTAGAACAGACCGAGTCCCGCACGACGTCTCAAGAAACTGTGCTGAACAGGCCGACCACACGAGACAGCAAGATCTTTCATCATACCTATTCGAGCTCGGACCCCTCGCGATACGCCGCCTTTGCCTCGAGTCAACAGCAGACAAATGAGACTCGTGCGACATCGTGGGGAGACGACGAGTTGCACCGACTGGCCGCGCAGGGGAAGGCGCAGCAACAGCCTCTTGCATACGCAGCAGCACAAGCTGCCTTGGCCATCGCTCATCGTAATGAGGGTACTGAAGTTCTGCAAGATGTCGAAGAAGAAGATGAGAGCTGCTTGCCTTCTACACGCCACCAAATCCGTCAACAGGTATCGGCACGCGAGGAGGATCGATCGGTCGAAGCTAGCATCGTTGACGAGACTGGGTACTCAGACGCATCCGTGGTTGGAGAGCTTGAACCGCCTAGACTTTGCCAAGCATTGCCTACTCGGCCAGTCCCTCAGCCAGACGCGACGTATCGAGGAGCTGCGAGGCAGATGTCGCTCCACCGGAAGACGTTGACCAGCCGATTCAACGATGCGGAGGTACATGAGCAAAGCGAATTGTCCTTTGTCGCACCATTATCTGGTGATCGTATGGTGAGTTTTTCACTAAGTGTCTCGAGGCCCTTGAGCAAGCATCGGCAAGGACAGATGATTGAGGCACCGTCATCACCTAGCAAGTACGACCCCAGCTTCATGCTCAGCGACCTGCCCGAATTCACGGTCCACGAGGAAGATAGAGAAAGACCCTCGGAGAAGGCACTGGCTACGAGACTGGCTCGCCATGCCGCAGCTGAGGTTCATGATCGCTACGCGCTAGCAATCAAGGAAATGGTGAAGACCCTCACCGACGTCAAAGCGGATGAGCCATATTGGGAAGAGCTCAAGCAACTTGATCTTCATGATCGCGGTCTTGCATCCTTACATGGTCTGGACGATTTCTGCGGAAGAGCACAGGATCTGGACGTTTCCAACAACAAGCTTGCTTATCTCAACGGCGCCCCTGCGACCGTTCGGCACCTGATTGCCAGGTCGAATCAGCTAAACAGCTTGACGCCTTGGAATCATCTGATGAATCTGCAGTATCTTGACATCTCTGGCAATCAATTGCAGAACTTGAATGGCTTGAGCTGTCTGATCCACCTGCGGGAGCTCAGAGCTGATGACAATCAAATTCAGAGCCTCGACGGCGTCATGCATCTCGATGGTCTCCTCAAACTGAGGGCGAGGAGAAACAGGCTTCAGGTCATCGACTTCGCTCGGACGCAGCTCGACCGCTTAGAAGAACTGGACTTGTGTGATAATACCATAACCGCGGTCCAGCATCTGGATTTCCTGCCGGCTCTAAGATGCCTCAAGCTGGACGGCAACAAGCTTCTAGAGCCCCTGCAGTTCCATGAGCGGATGCAGAAGATGAGGTATATGTCACTCAAGAATTGCGAGTTGCGTCGTCTGGACGTGACATTGTTGCCAGGTGTCAGGACGCTCTTGCTCGACCAAAACTGCTTGTCGACAGTGCAAGGCATTGGTGCGTTGAGACGTCTGGAAACTATCTCCGTGAGGAAGCAGACTCTGCCAGCCGGCCACGGTGTGACCCTTTTGGAGGAGGACCTGGTCGCACGCACTATTCGTCTGTCCGGCAACAGTCTGCCAGCGATCTCGTTGCCTCACAATCTTCTGAGCGTACAGCATCTCGAGCTGGCGTCTGTTGGTCTTCAAGAGCTTCCGCCCGACTTCGGCTTGAAGTTGCCCAATCTTGCGACGCTCAACCTCAACTTCAATTCCCTGAAAGACATCAGGCCTCTATTGAATATCAACAAGCTGGAGCAGCTGCTCGTGTGCGGAAGCCGGTTGGACAGGCTACGCAAGACTGCGACAACCCTGTCGAAGCTGAAGACGTTGAAGACTGTCGACATTCGAGGCAATGACCTGACGCAACCGTTCTACCCTCTGCATGCTTGCACGCAGCCAGTGACGAGCGTGATGTGTCGAACAGCTCCACACGTTAGTGAAGATGACGATGATGCGAAGGCGGAGGCGTTTGATTCGTCCAAGTATCTGCTTGCCCCGCTAGACCAAGATGTTGACCGGGTTCACTACGACCGCATGGATGAAGATGCGAAGCTGCGCAGGAAAGTGTACCTTGCGATATTGGCGAACGGATGTCCTGTGTTGGAACATCTAGATGGTCTGGCTTTCGATAAGAAAGGCGCAACGGCAAGGGACGCTACTTGGCATAAATTGGTGGAACTTGGAGTACTGCGGAAGAGTGGTGCGGTTGGACTGAAGGATAATGAGCCTAGTCCTTGATGATTGGGTGTAGTGATAGACTTGGTTCGGCGTTAGTGGGTATGATGATTGGAAGGAAGCGACTGTACCTGTATCTTATGGCAGCATGATTTTGATACCCGGTGTTACCGGTACTTTCAACGAAGCACCGTGTCCCCAATCGTGGTCCGGTCCTTGTTGGTGCATCTCAGCTGCATGTAGCCACTTGGAATTGTCGTCGGGCCTCGCGTGATATGTCCAGACCTGGCTGCCGGTAGAACGATGCTCATAGACTTGTTTGAATGTCTCGAGTACGAGTCGAAGGAGGTGAAGTCGGGGATGTTACCCCTCCACGTGCCTGCCCTGCACTCTAAGAATTGACCCTTACGACTCGGCGGGGGTGAGCTGTTGCCAAATTCGAATGGCAGGAACAGTCACCAAAACCCGCGACACCGCCTCGAATATCTACTGAAGAAAGGATCTTGCTACACCGCGGAGCAGATCTGTAGCGTACCACTGTTCGCTTCTACCGAGTCACACCACACCGCGCGCCACCAAGCCCATTGGTACAAGCCCAACAGCATGAGCGAAGGCATTGAACCCAAGATGTCGGGTCTGAAGGTCGAAGGGCAAGAGCCTCCGACTTCTGCCTCAGCAGCGTCTACCGGCAAGCAAAAGCCCAAGAAGCAAGAGAAGGAGCGCAAAGATCAGAAAGTAGCACATAAGTCAAAGCCACAGCAACAGCCGGCCAAGAAGAAGCAAGATGGTCCCGGTAAGTCATGAGAGACGCTGGGGTGGGAAGGGGTGGGGTATGAGCAGGAGCGAGTGTGTAGCTACCATGTAGAGCGGTGGCGCGTCTTCGACTGCGGTGTCAACTGGCAAAGTCGTGCACGAGTGAGTCGCATGACTCGCTTGACACCTACTTCAGCGCTTCTTGCTCCACGCCAACACTCTCCAATGCATCAACATGGGTAAAGCTGACAAAAAGCCAGAACTGATCGGTATCACGGAGCCAAAGAGCGGAGATCTGTCAGAATGGTACCAACAAGTCATCCTCAAGGCTGAGATGCTCGCGTTCACCGACATTCCTGGGTGCTATGTGTACCTTCCAACGTCGTACCGGATATGGGAGTTCATTCAAGAGTACTTCAACGAGCGCATTCGAAAGCTTGGCGTGAAGAATGCTTACTTCCCACTCTTCATCTCCGAGGATAACCTGCAGCGAGAGGAGAGCCACATTGAGGGCTTCGCGGCTGAAGTCGCATGGGTCACACACGGCGGAAAGAGCAAGCTGGAGAAGCGACTTGCGGGTATGTGTGCTCTCGTGGAGAACGACAGCCGCTGAGCTGCTGAGCGGCAAGCCTCGAGCATGAACTGACAATATGTTCTAGTCCGTCCAACGTCAGAGACCGCCATGTACGACTTCTACTCCAAGAAGATCCGATCGCACAGAGACTTGCCTCTCAAGCTCAATCAGTGGAACAACGTGGTGCGATGGGAGTTCAAGCACGCAGTCCCATTCCTACGATCGAGAGAGTTCCTGTGGCAAGAAGGCCACACTGCGCATCTCACCGAGAAGGGCGCCGGCGATGAAGTCATGCAAATCCTGGACTGGTATGCCGACATCTACGAGCACCTACTGGCTGTTCCAGTTGTCAAGGGCCAAAAAACGAAGAACGAGCAGTTCCCAGGCGCATACTACACCAAGACCATCGAGGGCTTCATCCCCGCAGTAGGACGAGGCATACAGGCAGCAACATCACATTGTCTTGGTCAGCACTTCGCCAAGATGTTCGACATCACTGTCGAAGATCCAACCCAGCAGATCAAGGAAGGTGAGAAGCGAGAAAAGCTTCACGTCTGGCAGAACAGCTGGGGTTTCACCACCCGATCCATTGGCGTCATGGTTCTTGTTCACGGCGACGACAAGGGTCTGGTGATCCCACCAAGAGTGGCCGAGGTGCAGGTCGCCATCGTCCCCGTCGGCGTGACTGCCAAGACCAGCGACACGGACCGCGAGAAGCTCTACGATGAGGCCCAAGGACTCAAGACAGTCCTCGAAGAGGCCGGTGTCCGAGCAGAAGTCGATCTACGAGAAGGCTACTCTCCGGGCTGGAAGTTCGCGGACTGGGAGCTCAAGGGCACGCCTCTCCGTCTCGAATACGGTCCAAAGGATGCAGCCAACGGCGTCGTTACCACATCCCGTCGTGATACTGGCGAGAAGGGCACAATCCCAGTGGCGGAAATCGGTAGCGGCGTTCCAAAATTGCTTGAGCAGATTCAAAAGGAGATGTTCAAGAAGGCTTCGGATGAGTACGCCTCCCACCGCAAGATTGTAGTTGAGTGGAAGAACTTTGTCCCAACTCTCAATGCCAAGAACGTGCTTCTTGTGCCACACTGTCTCGGCGGCGACTGCGAGGACGAGATCAAGAAGGATTCGGCGGGCAATGTGGAGGGACAGGAAGTGGACGCGCGTGCTCCCTCCATGGGCGCCAAGAGTCTGTGCATTCCACACGACCAGCCAGAGGCGATTGCGGAGGGTCAGAAGTGTATCAACCCTAAGTGCCAGGCAGCGGCGCAGCAGTGGGTCATGTTTGGACGAAGCTACTAGATGATGAGTGTGTGATGTGCTGTGTTGTGGCGAGGAGTTGGGAACGATACTGCAGCGACAGATGCCGTGCTACTGAAGTGGCTGAGCAATGAAAGATATGGTCACGTTGTCCCGTAGTAGCAGTGTAGCGAAGCGCATGGAAGTGATCATACCGTCACGTATTTCGTCAAGCTCTCAACGATACTGGCATTCTCCTTCGCTGGCTTTGCCCAGTCTACATTCATCATCTCCTCATCCTTCGTGATCGTCCACAGTGTCTCGGCCACTGCTACCCTCACCCTCGGGTAAGGATTCGTCTTGAGCATACTAACCAACTTCTTCAGCACCTCGCCTCGAATGGATGGCACGTCAGCCAGTCCCCCGTATACATGCACCGATGCCAAGATCTTGGGTATATCATTTGACTTGTGATGCGACTTCTGTACGAGAGACAGTAAGTTCCGCCACTTGAAGGTTTGTGACTCTGTGAGGCGTTGTGGGATCTGCATGTCGAGGAGAAAAGCCAGCAGTTCCAGCGCTGGATGAGATTTCGTTTGGTCATCGAGAGTGGATTGTAGGATCGTTGTGTAGATGATCATTCGTGTTTCGAGGTCTGAAGTGCTGAGGGACCAGAGGTAGGTTGCGAGGACTTCGCGCGAGGCTTGTAGGACTGATTCAGATCCGATGCCAGCGCAGGAGATGAGGCCTGAGAAGATTGCTTGTTGGTGATGTGAGGGTGAGGTGGGGATTATGGCAGCTTCAAAGTAGTAGCGCGAGGAGATGCTGGCAACATCGGTTGGTTTGACTGCCAGACCAAAGTGTCGGGCGCGACATTGAGCAGCACTCAGGCGAATTCTGTCCAGTTTTTCGAGGGAAAGGCGATATATTTCGGCCTTGAGGCTGTTGAGGAGATCAGCATGCTCGCTGAAAGCTTTGCTGTCAGAGATCTGTGATGCGCACGATATGCACTGTATTCGGACGAGAGAACCGATGTCACCACGCTCATCGATGGTGTAGTCGTTTAGACCATGCTGAATGCCTTGACAGATGACATCGGCGATCTCTGAGCTGATTGAAGCAGTACTCGGAGCGTTTTCAACCATAAGCTGCAGAGACTTCACGCCAATTACTCGCCATTCAACATTCATAGCATGGATAAGGTCTGCAAGAGTCGTCGATGCATTCAAAGCCTGGTCACGGTGGAGACCCGATGTCTCGCAGAACGGTGTCAAAGCGCCAAGAGCGATCGCTCGACCTGCACTGTGCATCGTACTCTTCGCGCCATCGGAGGCCACCCTCTTGCAAAGCGTTTGAACTTCGATACAGGCGAGTGGAAGGCCACGCGCACGCTTGAGGGCGGACATCGCTCTAACCAAACCAGGTACTGTAGCGAGTATCGTGTCTTCGTGGCGAGTCAAAAGCTTGTCCACAACGGTGTCGAGGTTGTTCACTGAAGTATCTTCGGTAGCCTTGATGTGCGCGTGTATCAAGCTCTTGTATAGTGCAGTGGCATAACGTGCCATGGCAGCCGAAAGATCCGCGCGCAGGGTCCGAGTCGAGAAGTCTTGTATCGCCTCCTGTAGTTTGCTCACTTGGTCGAGCAGACGGGGAAGCGCTGTCATCAGTGACTGAACGTGCTCATCGTCGCGCTGAAGCGCTTGTTCTGCTATGTCTGCTGTTACGAGAGATAGGCCATGCAGAGCCTCAACGTCGCGAGAAGAGCACGCCGAAAGCTTCTCCCCGACAAGCTGGAGGACGGTCGTCTGCGTCTCTGCAGAACTGGTCAGCTTTGCGACCGAGATCGCTGCTGCTTCACGAGAGGGCACGTCCGCAGATCCGAGACCTCGCCAGCCGAGCATGCCATCTAGCAATGCTCGCCAGTACGTTGGATGTAGCGTGGCAGCACCGTTGGCGACATCAATCATCGCTCGACTGCGCAAGCTGACTGCCAAGTAGTCGACAATCTGTACAAGGCTAATGCCTTGGTGGACCTGGTCAGGATGTCGGCCCACCAGTTCCTGCAGTGCTGCAGAAGATCCTCTGCGGATGTTACCAGCTGGATCAAGGCAAGCCGAGAGGATGAGCTGTATAGCTAGGTATTGTATGATTGAGGTCTGATTCAAAGGTCCCTTAGCTTCCTGGATGGTATGCAGTGCTTCAATGGGCACAGGCAGGAGCTCGGCGGTGGCATAACGCCGCGCAAGCGACCAGATCCCAAAGTTGGCCGCATCGCGTACATTCGTGCCCAGAGTGCTGCCGGTAGCCGTGCGTTGCTGATATTGTAGAGCTGCGATCGAAGCGTTCAAGATGTCAGGCAACTGTTGTACCGATACAGATCGCTTGAAAAGTGTATGCGAAAGTGCCAATGCCAGACCATGCCATTTGAGTGCGTTCGTGGTCGAAAAGTCAATCGTCCCTGCGTTTCTGGGCATGTCTTCCTTGAAAGTATCCAGAACGGCCTGTATTACATCATGTGCCATCTCAGGCTCGAGATCAAGCACGATCAGGCTGATCGCCTTGGCCGCTGCGAATCGGACAGGAGTATCCTTATCGCCCAGTGAGCGCAGAAGGTAGTCAATGACATCTTCCACTACATCTGTGGTTTGCAGAAAGCGCAGCAGCGGTCCCGGGGTGGCGACTGATCGCAAGGCTAGAATGGCGATGTTACGAAAGATCTTCACGATCAGCTTCTTAGCCACTGCATTGGAGGACACAGCGGAACTGTCCTGCTCATCGAATGCTGCGGCGCACGTTCGATAGATTTCCGGCACAAGATGACTGAGCTCTGAAGCAGAGACTACGCCAACCATCAATCGGAGAGACCCCAAAATCGCATACATGTTTTGCATGCTGCTCGCACTCTCCGCGAGCTTCGGCAGGTGCTCTGTGACCCACCTGTCGGCCAAGCCCAGAGAAAGCACGTCCGGGCGGATGGCCAAGCGTACGAGCATGGCTGATGCAGCATCTTGAGCTTTCGTGGGACTTTGCAAGTACCTCATACCAACCTGAAGCACCCGTAAAACCAGGGGTGGCAAATCCTGCTCCGGTTCTGATGCAAATATTTGTGACGGCTTCGCAGAGATCGAGCTTAGGTCAAATGGCGCCAACAGCAAGTGACCAAGCCAGAGAAGAAGTATATACGGGACATGCCATGTCGTCTGGTTGCTGTCTTCCTCAGACCTGTACTGCTCAAGAGCTTCGAGCACGGGCTCGAGATATCGTGGCTCATTATTGAGGAAGCTGATGATGATCTTGTAGCCACGGACCTTGCAAAGCGTATACAAGAGGTTGCATACGGCGTGCTGGAGGTCGACATGGTCAACTGCAGGTCTCTGGTCACTGCTGGTAAGATGCTTCAGGTAGGCATCAACTATTGGCGGCAAGATTGTCTTAAGTCTGGCATCAAGCAGCTGCGGATCGCCTTGAAATGGCTCAATCTACGATTCGGAGTGAGCGTTGGTTCGTATCCACAAACGATGAGTATCGTACCAGGTTTACAACATGGTCGAGGTCTCGTCTCTTAACTCTCTTGTGGACGCGTTTGTTTCGCGACTCGATTGGTGACGACTTGTACAGCAGCTTCGGGATGTCCCGCTCAAGGCTGTCGAGTAGACCAAGAGAAGCCTTCGCAAGCTTCAGATCGTCGTCTTCGTCTGCGGTGTCCATTATATCGAGCATGTTCACGGAAGGATATCGCGTCGATGTTGGTGAAGCGGATGCGCTGAGTCAGCCAATAGGCGGATCTCTCTCACTCATCTGTTCTCAACATCAACATCATCTGTTTCCAATGGTCATCGAATCGAACGCACCGTTATCCATCTCATGCTTCACACACGATGCCCGTTCTCATGGACCGAATGGCTTGAATCGACGACACCAATGCTGATGCTTCAGACATGACCTCACATCATGATATGCCTGACGATTGACGATGCGACAGCAACCGCAGCCCGGCAGTAAGCTAATGAATGATGACAATGGACAGTATATCAGAGCTTCCACGCTACAATGACGACGGGCGGTCTGTAATCACACACTACGAGCTGTATGCCGAACGCAATGCCTGGATCGCTGCGTCCCTCGGTCAAGTCGAGCGAACCCTCCTTCGTCCTCTCAAAGCACATTGCTAAGATCAAACGGTAGCTTTTGCTGATGCATCTTTCCCAAAGCAGCATTCATACCATCAGAGACCATATCTAGACTCTGCTGCCCTCGAATTCCACACCGCATCCAGCGACCGCAGAACAAGAGAGAGCCCATTCGCCCTCTCCTGCTGCTTCTTTCCTCTCTCTGTAGGGACTGTGGCTGTGGCAGCGGCGGTGCTATAGTGGCACTGGTTGTGGGTGGCTCCCTATACGCGTGCCACCGCCACTTGACCCCGCGAGGCCACATTGCGAAAAAGGGCCCCGAGGCACGAAGATTTGCCGTTCGTTGCCGTGTGATGCCGAGAATAGGTGGACATACGCAGAGACCACGATCTTGTGACAGAGACACTAGCGACGACTCGCATGTGCTTCTATCAACTCGACCGCAACATCTAGCTATGGCTTCAATAACGGCAGGCGTCCTTGCGAACCCCATGCCTGGCGACAGCACTTGGTTGACATGGCCAGCGGTGACGCCTGAGCTTCCCTCTATCCCCATCGTCCACCTTGTCCCACGCGTCCATCTCCTCTATCTCCCCTCCCTGACCTTCCCACGTCTCCTTCCTCCACCAACAACACCTTTCCTATCAACCTTTTCGACCTTTCCGTCCCATCCAATGGCAACCCGAAATTTCCTTCCAACTCCTCCATCTCCCTCTCAACCCTCAAGCACACCTGCTGATTCTGAATCTCCCGCATGAGAGCGTCCTCTTTATAGAGTCTCCACCCTTTCGGTACCCGGATCCGAATATCTTTCACTAGTCCTTCGTGCTGAGGGTCCAGGGAGTGGAGCCATTTGGCGAGAACGATGTAGGAAGGGAAGAGGAATGTGGAGGAGGAGAAGTAGGAGTGACTGTAGTGGTACCGGGTATCACGGGAAATTTGGAGCTGTATAGGAGGGCGCCACGAGGGTGTGATGGTGAAAAGGGTTGGCGGGATGGTGAAGATGAGGGCGAGGATTTGGTCGTAGAGTTCTTGGGGCAGGGAGTCAAGGCCCTTACTGAGTGCGTCCGTGTGCATGATGTTGGGTGCTGGTATGATGGTGTGAGGGAGAGGCAAACTCCTAAGGATGAAGATGTAAGTGCTGAGGTGCAGATTGGCTCGGGATCTGATACATTCCATGACACGGCGTGGTATGCTTGAGACTCAATGATGAACTTTGTTTTGAAGCGGCATACCGTTACTGTCTGACCAACGCTGATTCGTAGCTGAGGATACCATACCATACGGCGGAAAGGAACGTGAGCAAGTTGCGTGAGAGGAAAAACGTGATTATAGATCGGACCGAACAATGTGCTGGGGTTGATCACTGAGAAGTTGAGAGGTCGGGACTGTGATGGTGTGATCTGCAGCATGATCAGTATACACTCTAGCCTCCAATCCGCAGTGGAAAGCGAGCGATGGCTCCATCTATAGACGCTGCATGTGTGAGTCGCAGAGAAATGAACGGGGCAGGAAAAGGTAACAAAAAGTCCAACTTCAAGCTCCGGCATATGCACACATGAATTGTGCATCGTGCAAAGCCGCCAGCTCCTCGCTTTGGACACTCATTGCAGCAGCCTCAGCTTCCATCTCGGCAGCTTCTTCGCAACCTCGTTCAGCAGCAATGGGGCCGAGCCGTTCTCGCTCTATTCTCATGCGATAAAGTCGAATTGCCGGAACCTGGCTGGCTGCTCTGCGTTGTTTCACCGATTCTTCGTCCATACTATTTTCGATAAGATAGCTTGGCGGAACGCTCTGGCACCGATCGACTTTGTGTCTATGTGCTTCTTGATCTCAGGCAATTCAGCGGCAGCGTAAGGTTGACTTGAGGCTCATTTGAGAGTCTGCGCTATTGCATCGTAGTTTGGCTCGACTCCTTATCGAATGTACGCCTCGCGCGATGCGGGCATGTCTTTTGGCAGCCTCTTGATGAGTTCGTTCCTCAAGTACCGCGCTGGCGAGCTTGATGTCCGAGGGTATAATCTGTACAACGTTCTTGTATGCTCTGCCGGGTTCAGTATGACGTTTGCTCATCTCAGTTTGTATGAGTTCTTGAGCCACTCCAAGCTTGCTATTTCTCGCGCTCGCTAAGCAGTGACGTGGATCATAAATATTAAGGTAGCATGGGAACATTGTCACTGGCTGTCGCCAAGCGTGTCGTGTACAGGCCATCCTCAGACTTCTGACGAGGCGCCCAAGCTTCCAGCACACAGTCTTAGATGGCATGCTTCCAGTTCTCTTCGATGATCTCGCGTTTCTTCAGCCTCTTCTTTCGGTGAACCTTATCCAGGTGGGAGAAACATTCGAGAGGATTGGCTTCGAACGACGCACGTGCTCGCAAGTCAGGTAGTCAGAGCGCTCCATGGTGGCCATCGTATCTTGTGGTCCAGATGAGGCTCTTGTTGGACGACTTCGCTGTTATTTCACACGTACGGATCGAGCGCCTTTGGCTTACACCAAGCATCGTCATGGTGCGTTTTGATACCCATTCCTGTCAGAGCTGACTAGATGCTTCTGTGCTCCAGTAGAAAGATCCGGGCTCATCCGGTCATGATTGCATCTTTCGCTTGCTTCGTCGATGCTACTGGTTGTCCGTTACCAGCGTGGTCTGATCGGATGACCTTGAGATCCGCGGCTTCCTTTACAGCGTCAGCCAGGACTGTCCTCGTCAAGGTGGCCGCCCTCACTGCACTATCAATGAGTGCCTCGCTATACACGCCGGCATCGCCCTTCACCCACATTTCCGTGACTTCATCCCTCGACTTCAGATAGCCCACCACGCAAGCCGCTTTGATGTCCTGCTCCGGTGGCGACGGATCCAACAATACATCACTACCATTGCTTGGAAGAGCAGCAACGCCTCCAGAAACCAGATCCACACAATCAATCCCTGCATCAGCGAGCGCAGCGCTTGCGACGGTAATGCAGCCAGCCAGTACATTCATCATTCCCCATCCTCCAGCTTTGATCCCGCTCCGAGCATCTCCCCACCACACGTCTTCCTCACCTTCAAGAACAGTGATGATTACCTCGCAGCCACTCTTCGGCCAGCGCTCACCAATGATCACGCCACGCAAAGCAGTCTCAAGGTGCACACCCAGGTCTCGCTCGCTTGCGTCTCTGACATATCCCCGTCGTTGCCGAGTGGCGAAAGGTGCGAATTTGACGTGTGTGGTGAGAAGCAGATTGGGACTGAATGCTGCATTTCTTGGTAAAGGTCGTGGCCCATGGACAGTGCAAGAGATCTTCAAGCTCGACGCCGATGGTACGAGAAGCTTGCTGGGTACATCAGAGCCCTTTGGTGGAATTTCGTAGTAGGCACTCCCGCTGGCTGATGGCACTACGCCTGTCCGCAGAAAGATTTTGCGGTGTTCGTCTGCGTTTCTGCTCCGTGAAGGGCGCTCGACCTTAACGTCCTGAGGCGTGGCGAATACTGGTGATACAGTGCCTCCTGACGGCGCGTTCAGGCGTCTTCGGTCTCCCAATGCTGCCATTGTTGTCTGGTGTTGATGATTTGATGGACTTTTGTTCTGCAAGGTCAAAATCAATAGCGTACGGTGGCCGAAACGTGCGAATGGCAGAAACCCGCCGCCGCTTCGCGCAGACTGCGCCACTAGACTGCGTCACTTGTAGCACGAGAGTACCAACTAGGCTCCTACATTCTGCTCTTCTACTTTGACCTACACATCGACAACCACGAACAAGCGAAGAGACGATCTTGTAGCAAAGATGTGCGGCAGCGACGTCTTTCTCGGCTTGGTCGCCATCCTATTCCCACCACTGGCAGTCTGGGTCAAAAGAGGCATCTGCAGCGCCGACAGTCTCATCAACATTGCGCTATGCTGTACGTCGCTACTGATCCCGACCTTCAGCGCTCCACTGATAATGCCACAGGTCTCGGTTTCCTCCCAGGCCTCCTTCACGCGTGGTACATCATCGCAGTCTACCCCGAACCGACGTACGAACAACTAGCACAACAGGATGCAGAGCGCGGCACAGTAACACACTATTACGTCCAGCAAGGCGCACCACGTTACGGACCACAAGGTGGCCAGCAAGGAGGATACGGCACTGTCAATAGCACCACGAACTCCCAATTCCCAGGCCAGCAGGCAGGTTTCGTACAGCCACAGCAGCCGAAGACAAAGAAGCAAGCGACACACCCATATGCGGATCGACCGCAGGCCCCTGAGCCACAAAGTCAAGCAGGACCTAGCGAAGAGGTGCCCCCGAGCTACGCGCAGGCTGTTGCGGGTGATCATAAGGTGCAGGGGCCTTGAAGCGTTAGAGCGACGACGCGCTGTACATAAGATGAGGTAAACGGGACACGAATTAATGCATCATTATTGTGAGAATGAGCTGGTTCTAGGAGGGAAGGGCGGATCGTTAGCAATGAGGGCGGAAGGAGGTGGATGTGTTGCGGGTATGTACTCTGGCCAAGAAGCATCCTTTCCCTGCTATACAGGTTCGTATTCGCCTTTTCAGCTGGTGTGTTTGATTCGTCCTTGTAAGATCTGCTTTCCGTTCCCGTTCCAAGCCATGATTTCGCAAAGCTTGAAGATCAGTAAACGTACCATTAGTCACTTTGATGGGTTCTTGCTCGGATGGTCATCGGCCGTGGCCATCCTTTAGGAAACATCAGGCTTACACCGATCAAACAACAGTCTGTTCCTGGCGTTTTCTAACATAAGCAGGTTCACTCATAAGCTTGCGGAATCCTAGCTCTTACAACGACAAATCGCGATCCGCCACTCCTGCAGCGACTGCCACACCTAAACTTTCCACCGCGAACAATCATGCCAACTTCCCAATTGCTCCCCCTCCCCGTCGAAATCCGCGAAAAATCTATCTCTTCAATCTCGTCTCTGACTCCCCCATCCGACTCTGCTTCCGCCCCAGCGACAATGGCGCAGCAGCCAGTGGCGTTACCCTATCCTACCAGAGAGCCAAAGAACCAGCCTCACTATCGACCTCACGTCGCTTCCGGTACGAAGCAGCTCACCTTTTTTAACGCGACAACGTTTTATTCTCAGCAACTCGAGACGCCATCGAAGTCTAGCTCAAAGCGATTGGACAGAAGTAAGCAGGTTCGAACCATTCGCGGCTTCCGCCCTTCGGAGCAGTTCAATGACGTCTGGGCGAAGGCCCTAGTCAGCAGAATTGAGAGTGATCTTGTGGAGAAGGGATGTGGTTCGCGGGAGGGAGTGTTAAGGATGCCGCTTGAGGTGCCTGACAATTATGGGCTTGCGTTTTGGGCGAATGGGGTGGAGGGTGTTGTGGAGGCTTCGAGGGTCGGGTGTGTTGAGCTTACGGGTGGGAGATATCTGTTCGTGGAAGCTACGGACATCGAGGTCAGTGCTATGAGCTCTGCGATACAGACTGCGGTGTTGATGAAGTTCCTGATAACATTGACCCTGGCCACGGAGCTGGGACAGACGCCAAGGTTTTGTGAAGACTTTGACTTGAGCAGATCGTTCACTAAGAACCCTTAAGCTCGAATCTACAAGCCTACGCATACTACTCAGGCTGATCGACATACCGTTGCAGCATACAGGATTGAAAGCGAGGAACCTATGAGGCTGGTTCGATCAAAACTTTAGCCCGGTCGGAGCTATCGTGAGCGTGATTTGAAGCACAAGAGTTGCACCGGCAGTGGAGTAGCAGTCAAGACAGATGACTAAGGAAGGGACGAGGTCGGAATGGTAGGACATGGGAAGATGGAGTGAAGCAGCAACTATTACTTCGGCGTCGACACATTAAATGGAACAGCTGTGGCAGATACTTGGGCAGCCTCAATGAACGCTACATGCTACGGGTATGATGAACATCAAAAGTGCATGCTATGCTGATGGAGCGACTGAGCAATCAGAGTGTATAGCACGAAGTGTTCGATTGAGGCTCATCGTCATTCTCGGGATCGAGATGCTTTTCCCGTCCACTTCCTGTCATGAACAGCCCCTCAAGCGTCCTCATGGGCGTCGACTGCCTTCTCAGACCCAGAATATTCCTCTATAACTCGACCACAGGAGCCGGCATTAGGCAGCAAAGAATCCTGCACTGATTACCCTCACATGTTCTCGAGCAGACTTCTTCAATCGCATCGCCACGTCACGCACATGCGTAGCAGCAACCGCGTCAGGCTTCAGCCTCCGTCACGCGCAGCCTTCCGCTCAATCGCAAGCCCATAAATTTCTCTGTGGAGCAAAACACATCTCCAACACGCCTCACTTCAAGCAATTCGCGACACTATTTCCACCAGGTCATAGCAAACTCACCAATTCGGCACCTCGCCACGATATCAGCAGCTGCGACCATATCAGGCTACCTCGACGCAACTAGAGCAGTCCCACACATGCGAGCAAACCAATCGTTTCCAGCACCTCCTCCGCCGCAACACCGCCCGCCATGCCAAACGGCGGTATACTGCAGGCCATGAGGGCTCTGAACAAACAGGAAGACAAACTTACCCAGGCCCTCGACGTCTCCCTTCGCGGCGTCAAAGCCAAGCAAAAAGCACTCTCTAAGGCAAAGGAAGCCCACGGCCGACGTGAGGCTGTATATCGGGAGAATGTGAAGAGGATCAAGAAGAGAGCGGAGGAGCTGAACGAACTGCTGGGATGCAGTAAGCTGATGGAGAGAGATGATCCGGAGAGGCATAGGAGGTTCTTGAGACCTGTGGTGCTGCAGGAGATGGGAATGGATGAGGAAGATGGAGAGATAGAGGAGAGAAGGGTCGTGGTGAGGAAGAAGGAGGTGCCGAGGGCGCAGAGGCAGGCAAGCCGGACGAGGTTTGCGGAGCAGTTGAAGAAGGGACGGGCATCAAAGCTTCGGGTCCAGAGTCAGAGGACGAGAGTGTTTGACAAGGCGGATGCTGCGAAGCGGGCGAGAACTAGCAGGAAGAATATCGGTGTGCCTAATGACGATGACGACAGCGACACGACTGCTGAGTTGCGACGGAAGCGCCGTACAATCGATCGCCAACCTACTGGAAGCGACATCCAGGTCGCTAGAGACAATACGCTAGAAGCTGGAGAAGAGCTCGAAGCAAACACCGGAGACGATCCACTGCACAGCACAGCAGACGTGGACGATGCTGCAGATGACGACTCGCGTCGCGGCTCGAGCACCTCGGGCGGTGGTCTTTTCAACTTCGCAGCCGTCCATGCTAGGATGCAAGGCGCTCTACGCCCAGCCACCAGCGAGCGAGGTCGAGGCGATGCACGACGCGGCGCGCCAGCTCAGGATTCGCCTCCACAAGACAACGAAGCCTGGGACGACCGGGGAACCTCTCCGGCACCTGAGACCGGTGGCAGGAACCTGGAAGCGCTCGAAAACGCTCCGAACCGCTACGCTGGCCTGGGAGGCGATCCAGAAGCCGTTGACGTGGATGCGCTCTTTGACGATGATGCCGCATTGATTGCTTCCGATAGCAGCGACGGTCTCTTTGTCAGCGAGCGCGCGCCAACACCAAGCCCTCGCAGCTCAACACCGGAGTACATGCTACGCGGTTCTCCTGAGCCGGAAACGACGCGCTACAGCGAAGCGGGAAGCGACGCGCATGTGAAAGGAGCAGTGACCTCACAAAAGAGCGTCGCTTCGCGCAGCTACTTCGCGAAAGCACCAAAACTTCGACAACCTAAGAACACCGCTCCATCACCACCACCCGACGCGCAACATCGACAACACCAACAAGACAACACCATGGCATCGCGTGGCGCTGACCGATCGCCGACTCCACCTGAAGGTACCGACCATCCAAGTGGTGAGTCCCTCAATCCTGCCGACGTAGCAATGCTTTCGATAGAGGGCGCCACCGAAGATAGCATCAAGTCAGAAGATGAGGATGACCAAGATCACGTAGATGCTAATGTCGAGCACTCAGAGCCAACAGATCTCTTCACCTTCGACAAATATCTGCCTGCTGCACAAGGCGCCAACCAGCCAAAGCCCGGACCGAGACCTGCGTATGCAGGTCCCACATGGCAGGAGCGAATGTATCGCGAATCACATGCGCGTGTCGAAGATGAAGAGGATCGCAACGTACTCAACTCTCCTACAGAAGAACGTCCGAACTCTGCCATCTCCAACACTGTCAAACACCCCAACAACCGCAGCCGACTTCCACCGGCAACATCCAGCATGATTGCCGACAACGACATGATCGCCGTTCGCGGCAGGCCGTCCACATATTTCAGCGACGGCACCGAGGATAGTCCACGCGCAGAGGAGGAGTACGAGACTGGCGAGGGCGAGCGTGAGAGCGAGGCCGCTGAAGGTAAGAACTTCCCACATCGCAGGCGAGCGTGAAAGTCGCAATCGTGGCTTCGCGACCGACTGCAGAACACTTCGTACTAACAGCATTTCAGATCCATCCTCCGGTTTCGAGTCCACTTCCAAGCCCAAGCCGAAGCCCAAGAAGAAGGCAACTGGCACCAAGAAGGGCGCCCGCAAGGGGCCGCGCCGTGCACCAGGTACTCGCTGTGCCGAGTGTTTCCGACTCCACCGCAAGTGTACCCACACGGATCCAGCGACTGGTGCAGGTGACGATGAGGGCGAGGAGAACGCTGATCCCAAGTACCTGGCCATGCGAGCTCGTAAGCGCGCAGCTCAGCAGATGGGAACTTACATGCCACCACCGAAGCGTACCCACTACAACACCTACGGACCAGATCCTGAGCCTGTCCCGGCTACTTATGGGCAGCAGAGCCGCAATGGAGGCGTAGCGAATGGCTTGGCTTTCGACATTAGCTCTGTGATTGCTGGAAGGGTCTTGGGCGATGCAAAGAAGCGTAAGGAGTCCGAGGAAGGTACGCCGGATCGAGAGAGTACTCCAGCGAAGAAGGGCGAGCATGAGGGCGATGAGGAGCGCAAGGATGGAGGCGAAGATGATGGAAATGAGGAGTGCTGAGGGTGTGTGTTCTGTGTACTATCAACGAAGATCGCTCTCTACGGTAGCAGCCATGAAGGCTGCAGCCGAGAGCGATCACAATTGCTACGATGCATGATATAGAACAGGTGTTTTGCTTCGGGATTCTAATGATCAGCAATCAGCAGACTGAAGAGACCGTAATGACGAGTAAGAAGTGAAGTCTACGATTTCATTTTCACAGGGCCTCGCCATCAGCCACAGCCTGCGCCACTCGTTCCTGCCTCCACTATGAGTGTCCCTCCAAAACATTTCTACGAACACTATTCAAACATTCCAATTATACCGCCAACCTGAAGACCTCACGCTTGGTCAGACCGCTCGTCCGAGCAGCAAGACCATCATACATACCAACAACCAGGATTGCACCACAATCCGCTCTACAACCGACAAGAACATTTCGATCGACGACAAAACTCGCGAACATGGCGCAAATAGACGAGAAGGCCAAGAGCCTGATCGAGAAGAGCTACCCACAGGCAAAGGATACTGGTGAAGATCCTGCTAAGCTATCTGCTGCCATCTTCGCTTCAGTAGAAGTGAGCCCGCGACCACAGTGTCCTTGCTAGAGTCCTTCACTGACACGTTTAGTACTCGTCTGCTGAGAAGACCGAGATCGAACAATGGCTCATCACTTCCTCGCACATCGCCGACTCGACTCAAGACAATGCAAAGACTGCTGAGCGACTATCACACCTCAACACCCACCTCTCGTCCAAGACAACACTCCTCGGCTCAAAGCCAAGCGTTGCAGACGTTGCCCTTTACGCCTGTCTCGCACCTGTGGTCAAGAGCTGGACACCTGAACAGCGGACTGGAGAGCAAGGATATCATCACGTCGTCCGACACCTCGACTTCATCCAAAATGCACCACTCTTCGGCCTGAAGCTCTCCGACAGTGACAAGATCGATATCGATCCCAGCAATGTGGTTGCAAAGATCAAGCCAATCGACGCTAAGGCCGAAAAGGAGCGCAAGAAGAAGGAGAAGGCAGCTGCGGCAGCAGCGGGTGCAGATGGTGCAGCAGCAGCTGGTGGAACGGTCACATCAGCAGCCAGCGAGGACACCAAGAAGGCTGAGAACAACAAGCCGAAGAAGGAGAAGGCGAAGGACGCCGGCGAAGCTGTGGCAGCGGCAGTCGCCTCGGCAGTGCCTACAGAAAAAAAGGAGAAGCCCAAGAAAGAGAAGCAACCCAAGCCACCAAAAAACGCACCTGCGCCAGACAAGCCATTCTCCCCGTCCCTCATCGACCTTCGAGTCGGCCACATCCTCAAGGCAGAAAAGCACCCCAACGCCGACTCCCTCTACGTCTCAACCGTCGCCTGCGGCGACGCACCCGGCACCGACAACACGTCCGAATACGAAGGCAAGATCGTCCGAACCGTCTGCTCCGGCCTCGCCGGCCTTGTTCCCCTCGAAGAGATGCAAGGCCGTAAAATTGTCGCAGTCTGCAACCTCAAGCCTGTCACCATGCGAGGAATTAAGTCCGCCGCCATGGTCCTCGCTGCATCGCCACATCTAGCAGAGGGGGAGGTAGATAACCACGCCGGACCTGTCGAGCTTGTCAACCCACCTGCGGATGCTGAGGCGGGTGAGAGAGTGTACTTTGAGGGCTTTGAGGGTGAGCCGGATGCCGTTCTGAACCCGAAGAAGAAGATCTGGGAGGATAATCAGGTGGGATTCACGACGACTGCAGAGAAGATTGTGGCCTTCGAGCCGACGAAAGTGGAGAAGTTGAAGGATAGTGGGAAGACGGAGGTCGCGCCACTCAGGACGAAGCAAGGAACTTGTAGTGTGAAGAGCTTGACCGGGGCCACCGTGCGGTAAGGACTTTCCCGCATAGACGAAAAGGAGGGTGTGACGATGATGATGTCTGTACGAAGATGAGCTATGTACAGCACAGAAAGCGAAATGGCTCAATGATAGCCAGCTAGATAGATCCCAAAAGAGAAAACAAACTCTGCGCCAAGGTTATCTCCTCCTGTCGTCCTTCCTCGTTTTCATCTAACTTTTGTCGGAATCTGGAACGGCAGGCTCGGCCGTCTTCTCACACTCTGACTCAACGTGCCATACTCTCTACTCACACTCCTTGTCAACGCTTTGAGATCCTTTGCCGCCCTTAAGAGGCTGCCGCTGCGGGTCCAGGTAGCGTCTGCGGCTTTCCGGAGAGTGTGCAACTGGCTCGAAGTACTGTTGGTGTGATCTGGCGGTTCGGGTGAGGTCTCGAGGATTTGCACCTCGCTGTCGTAGACTTGGACCTCGCCGCGTTCTGACGCTCTGCGGGCGAAGTAGTTGGAGCGCATCTTGATGATCCTGGGCTGTGCCTCGGATCCATGTTGAGGTTGGTGAAGCATGTCTGCCGCAATGGAGAAGTAGCGGCTTTGTTCGTGATCTTCGAGGTCTATTGCGGTGTGGCTACGATGTATAGCAGGAGCTGGTGGAAAGTGACGGCTCTCAGCTTCGCTATGCCTAGTGCTGTTACGGCACGTGTTGGCGGCCGTGTCTTCTGGTCGCGTGGTGTGTGCTTCGAAACGAGAAGACGGAACTCTGAGAATAGAGCGTGGACGGCTTGGTCGTGGAAGAGGCGCTTCGATGTACGACCGCGCGTATATGCTACCTTCCATCTCGTCCAGCATGTCGTGCTCTTGGTTCCAGATGAGATCCTTCGACCTCACTCGTGGCGGCTCGGAGTCGACATCGTCGAGAATTATGTCGTCGACTTCGTTCAAGTCGGTGTGCAGGAGGGGGCGTGACATCGTAGACGCCGTGCCAGGATCATCCAGAATCGCTTCGTCTACCTCCATCATGCGACTTCTACTAGGAAGCGCTCGCGGTCTACGCGGTGGTTGATCTATGCGGCGATCAAGGGACAAGTCCAGAGTCACGGCTTTGCTGGCACGCTCGGCAGGCGGGCTTCTTCCCATGAACCTATTGTGGCTCTGAGCACGTTGGTGGCTGGGAGGCGTTGGCGCGGAGTGCTCCGGCTCGGCGTCTAAGTCTTTGTCATTATCGCTGCCATCCTCTTCATCCGCTTCTTCATCGCTGACATCGAACTCCTGGAAGTCGCTCTCGCTTTGATCAGATGAGACGCTGATCGGTCGTCTGGGAGCACCGATGGATGAGAGCTCTGCTCGCACCACATCGCTAAGCACGCGGTCGCTGAAGCTCCCTCGACGCTTCATATCTCGAGACGGTCTCTGACTGCGATCTGCATCGTCATGGCCATCTTCCTGCTGTGCGAAGTGATAGTCTGGCTGCTCAGTAGCAGCTCTCGGCCTAAGCTCAGGGCTACTGCTCTCGAACTTGACTTCAGGCAGCGGGCCTGGCTGAAGTTGCAAAGCGCTAAAACCTAAAAGGAACGGCTTGGGTACTTTGCGCTTTCGCTTCGCTATCGCACGGCGGTGGTCGACTTTCAGCTCGGACGACTCGAAGCCGTCGCCAAGTTTGAACGTTTCGTCACTGCTCTGGAAGATGGACGTTCTCCTTCTTTGCTTCTTTCGTTGGACCACTACAGATTTATTTGAAAACTTTGGTGCCTTGAGACGCTTCTTAAGCGTGGTCAAAGGTAGTACGGGTTTCTGGTCGTCGCTATCGTCGTCGTGAGGTGGTGACAAAGTTCGTTTCTGACCCGAGCTTGTGATGTTTGAGATGGGATCGTCTTTTTCGTGGTCAGAGTCCTTATCATCCGCGGTCGCAGTAAATGGCTCGTCAGATCGGACTGGGACCAGGAGCAATTCGTTCACCGGCAACCTGATAGCGCTAGCTGTCTTCGATTTGGTGCTGGACTTGCGCTTCGTTCTTGGCTTGGACTTGCGTTGGCCAGTCTGCTCGGAGCTGATAGGCGGCTCTGTGCTACGCTGACGTGCTTGAGTCGCAAGGCGAGTGATGTTCTGCTTGGGTGACTGAATGGACTCCTTGGAGGCCTTCAGCGGAGACCTGGCAACGTGTTTCCTTTCAGTTGAAGCATTCCTGCCCGTATCTAGGCTGGTCTTGCTACTTGGAGTCAAGAGCTCTGGACTACTGCATGACGAGAGTATTGGACCGGCGTTTCTTGGAGAAACTGCATCTAATGCGTCCTCGGACAAAGGCGAAGCTTCAGGATCTGGCTCCTTGGCTTTCTTTGGACGTCGTTCCCCCGTCCGAATAGGCACGAAGTCCTCATCGTCCTCCTCTTCTGGCAGTAGACTGTAGTCTTCCTGTCTGAGGAAGTGTGTTCCTTGAAGCGGCAAGGGATTGTTGCGCTTGCCATATGTGACTTTGAGTGCTGGTTTCGGTGGTGAAGCGAACGAAGCTGAGCTGGACTCCTGCAGCTTCGGGAAACGGTTTTGCGCGACAGTATCGAACATCGTCGCATGTGGCTGCCACCGTTGGTGTGAGTTGTGAGGCATGGTGTTAGAGGTCCGATGGAAGGAATCAGTTTGGGCTTCGACGGCATCACGAAGATGAGGAAGGCACCCTGTGTGGCGACGCACTACAGGAAGAGGAAGGAACACCTCTGCCGAATGAGGGTCAGGCCTCGATGTATCAGAACATAGCATCAAGAGACAGACATGACAAGCTCACTGGTTCATTCGCCTTTTGGTATCTCCATGCAACCCGTACTTTACCTCAACGCCGCATCATTGAAACTTTACACAAGAAGCATCCCACTGCGCGCCACTTCACAGCATCCTCCGAAGCTCTCTCTCGCCTTTGTACTTGTCCAAGCCTGTGTCCAGGTTCTCCCACCACTCAAACAGCATGCTGTCGCAGATGAGCTTGAACCATGGAGTGAATTTGAGGCTGGGATCTTGGAAGTCCTTCTTCAGCTCTTCTGGCGAGACATATTTCGTAGCCTGCACTTCATTCGGATTCTCGTTGAGATCAACGTCAGCCTTGATGAAGAGAATGTAATCGATCTCGTGCTCTCCCCACTTGCCATCGCTTGGTGCGAGGTAGTGTATTCTTGTGAGGAATTCGAACTTCTCGATCGGTACTTGGTGTGCCTTAATTCCTAGCTCTTGATCAAGCTTTCGTACAGCCGCTCGCTTCACGCCTGCAATGGCTGCGTCGAGGGTTGCGCCGGTCTCGCCGGGTACGCCGAGAGGGTGTGAGCAGCAGGTGTTGGTCCAGAGGTCTGGAAATGTGATCTTCTCGGATGCTCGTTGCTGCAGCAGCAATCGATTCTGCGAGTTGAAGAGGAACACGGAGAATGCGCGGTGGAGGAGACCCTTGTTGATGTTCTCCATGAGATGGCAGACCTTCTTGCTTGCGCTGCCAATTGGCACATCGTTCTCGTCTAGCACAATGCAAACTTCGTCCATGAGCCGGATCTGCTCCTCGTCGTAGCCAGCCAGGTCGGCATCGTGTGCAGCGGACTGAGTTTGTGCAGCGAGATCGGTGTTGATCTCTGGGAATCGTCGCAGAATGTTCTCTGCAGAGGCAGAATGAGTCGCAGTCATGGTCTGGGTCATGCTCGTGATTGTTTCGGTCATGGCTGCGATCGGCAATTGCGATCGTGTTGTGTTGCAAGTGCCGGCGCTCGAGGTTGAGAAAATGGGACGATAATGTTTGGGGGTTCATGCAGGTACAAAGGATCCCTGAAGCTCGGCAGTGGTCAGCATCTGTGGTACATGTATGGAGGCATCAATGCTAACCGCATCAAGGTGAAATTCAGTCGCGAAAGCGCCGCGATCGACGCGTCTCCAGCCAATTTTGGTGAGCGCGTATCTCTCTTGGCTTCGATCGTCCGCACCACCATCTCAACCTCTTTCAACACAACCACACACTTGTCGCAAACATGTCGTCCCTAGTCGATGCGATGATGCGATCAGAGGAGCTTGGCCCCCACGAACCACGAAGCGATGGGACACGAGGGGGAAGACGGCAGGCCCGCTCCTCGTCCAGACCCCAGGGACCGCCTTCAGTCAGCACACCCGGAATGCACAGCGATATCGAAGGCTTCGCGGATGATGAAGTCGTTGGAAGAAGAGGTAATAGGCCGAGACTGCCAGGAACACAAGATGTGCCCCGCGTGGTGGATACGACTGCAGAGACATTGGGCATCCAGTTCGAGCGTTTCTTGGAGAAGTAGATCACACGATACACTTGTAATGAGGGCATGACTGACATGATGCAGCTTCACAGAAGATCCCACATCATCTGCTGCGCCGGCATCGAGCGCCGTCACAACGAACAAGTATTACATCGCGCAGATTCACGGCTTGTGCCAATTCAAGCTTTCCACATTATACGTTGACTTCACACACTTGATGGACCACGAGAGAGGCATTCTGGCCAACGCGATCCAGGGCGACTTCTATCGATTCCAGCCTTACATGCTCAGAGCACTGAACAATTTGATCGCAAAGTACGAGCCACAGTACTACAGAGAGCACAGACAGCCAGGCTCGACCACCGCCCGGACGGACACATCTTTGGCGACGCAGAGTCTGAGTGAAGAGGACAACCTGAACGATAAGACACCAAATCAGCAGACGGACAAGATCTTCGCACTTGCATTCTACAACCTTGCACTTGTTTCAAGAGTACGACAACTGCGAACAGAGCACATTGGTCACTTGGTCTCAATATCGGGCACGGTTACAAGAACATCTGAAGTGCGACCCGAACTGCATCTTGCGACTTTCATCTGCGAGGTCTGCAATAGCGTTGTACCAGACGTTGAGCAGATCTTCAAATACTCTGAACCAACACAATGCCCAAACGCAACATGCGGTAACCGCCAAGGATGGCGTTTGGACATCCGGCAAAGCACATTCATCGATTGGCAGAAAGTACGGATTCAAGAAAACAGCTCGGAGATACCTACTGGTAGCATGCCCAGGACAATGGACGTCATCCTACGAGGAGAGATGGTCGATCGTGCCAAGGCAGGAGAGAAGTGCATCTTCACTGGCACTTTGATCGTCGTACCTGATGTCAGCCAGTTCAAGGTCCCAGGGACGAGAGTCACGGCAATGCGCGATTCGAACGCTCCTCGTGGTGGCGATGTTGGTGGCAGTGGAGTCGGCGGCCTGAAAGCTTTGGGTGTAAGAGATCTTACCTACCGAATGGCGTTCCTTGCCAACATGGTGACGCCTGACGCTTCAACCCAAGGACAGACTGCCAACCAATCTCTGAAGGGCCAGGCGGGCAACATTCTGAGCTCACTTGGTCAGACTGTCGAAATCGGTGAGTCGACTGGCGAACAAGCACAACAAGACTACCTGGACACCTTGACACCTGCCGAGATCGACGATCTTCGACAAATGGTGCAGCAGCCAAACATCTTCATGCGACTCGTGGACTCACTGGCACCTATGGTGTATGGTCATACCGTGGTCAAGAAGGGACTACTCCTCCAGCTTATGGGCGGAGTCAGCAAAGTCACACCTGAAGGCATGGCACTCCGTGGCGACATCAACATCTGTGTTGTCGGAGACCCCAGTACGAGCAAGTCTCAATTCCTGAAATACATCTGCTCCTTCATCCCACGAGCGGTCTACACTTCGGGCAAGGCTTCCTCCGCCGCTGGTCTTACTGCTGCCGTCGTCAAAGACGAGGAGACTGGTGAGTTCACAATCGAGGCTGGTGCGCTCATGCTGGCAGACAATGGTATTTGCGCCATTGACGAGTTCGACAAGATGGACATCGCCGATCAAGTCGCCATCCACGAAGCCATGGAACAGCAGACGATCTCCATTGCGAAGGCTGGCATTCAAGCAACACTAAACGCACGAACCAGTATCCTTGCGGCTGCAAATCCTGTCGGTGGTCGCTACAACCGCAAGACCACGCTCAGAGCGAACATCAACATGAGCGCACCCATCATGTCTCGTTTTGATCTCTTCTTCGTGGTGCTTGATGAGTGCAACGAGCAAGTCGACGAACATCTCGCCAAGCACATCGTCGGCATCCACCAGCTCAAGGACGAGGCGATCGAGCCAGAATACAGCACCGAGCAGCTTCAGCGCTACATTCGTTTCGCTCGTCTGTTTCAGCCTGTATTTACGGAGGAGGCCAAGTCATACCTGGTGCAGAAGTACAAAGAGCTACGATCAGATGATGCTCAAGGTGGTATCGGCCGCAACTCTTACCGTATCACTGTCCGTCAGCTCGAATCGCTCATTCGATTGAGCGAGGCCATCGCGAAGGCAAACTGTGTCGATGATGTGTCGCCCAACTTCGTCGATGAGGCCTTTAAGCTCCTCCAGCAGTCCATCATCAGCGTCGAGAAAGACGACGTGGAGTTCGAAGAGGAGGACGAAAACGCTGCGGACGCTGGTGCTGAAGAAGAGCAGCAGGGTGGCGAGCAGATGGACACCAATGAAGAAGGTGAGGATTCGGTCCGAGCCTCACGGACACCTGCACCTGCACCACGGCCCAGAACGCAGATCAAGTATGACGAGTTCATGAAGATTCGCAACTTACTACTGCGCCGTGTGAACGAGGATCAGAATACCGTGGAGGATGGTGTCGAGGAGGACGACCTACTGGTGTGGTACCTTGAGCAGATTGAGGACTCGCTAGATAGTCAGGAGCAGCTCGAGACACAGAGGAATCTGGCGAAGAAGGTTTTGAGAAGGCTGGTGAAGGTAAGCAGTGACATTCCAACATCTGTTCTGGATTATGCGCTGACGTCACCATAGGACAACGTTTTCATGCAGATTCGCGGAGAAGGCCTGGCAGACGAACAAGGCGAAGGCCTCGAGCAAGATGACAAGGTGATGTACGTGATACATCCCAACTGCGCTGTCGATGAGATGTGAATACGGTGATTGTGTACGATGGTAGCAATCGGGTTGGCAAGGCGTGTGGCGAGATAGTCAAGAGGCTTGGTGTATGTCGACAGGGAGCGCTTTGCACAGACTGCGATTTGGGACTTTACTTCCCATCCTGATCTCAACCATGCTGTTCAGAGATCACAAGTCACTTCAGAGAGATACCGGACGAAAACGGAAGGGACACGATACAGCATCCACAGCCAGGGACTTCGGCAAGGCTGCAGACACCCGTGCTGCGTTTGACGATGATGCTAACGCTTAGCGCCTCGCGTCTGTCGAGTGAACAGAGCAACGCAGATCTCGCACCTCCAGGACAACACTCGAACGCGCTTTTGACTTACCTGCTCGAGTGAATGAGTTTCAAACATACCCCGTCGAATCTCTGCTGAACTTCAGAAGCAGACTTTCTCCTCTTTGAGTCAAAGACGCGAATAACGGTCAACAACGTCCACCAAACCAACCGGACACGCTGAAGTCCAACCATTCCAAGCACCACAATACTACTGCAACCCAACCGTCACGATATCTGCCAGTACTTCCCCCGAAGCACTCTTCGAATCAGCTCGCCGGCCACGAAAGCCATGGCCTCTTCGCCACTCGAGACATCAAAGTTGGTACTCGCACCATCTGCGAGGAAGCCTTGATCGCCACACCGATCATCGACACCATCGGCCCGCTGACCACGCAACTGGAAGCTCTCCAGCCAGAACAACACGAGCTGTACACCGAGCTCTCTTACCACAAGCGCACGATTGACGCAAAGCAACGTGCGGCGATTCGCGGGTGGCTCGCACCAAAACATCAGTACACCGGTGACGCACTCGATGCCGCCCTCGAGGACTATGTCAAAACGATCGCCATCTACTTCACCAACCGCGTACAAATGGGCGTTAAGGCGCGCTGGGGACACGGTCTGTTCCTGACCTACAGCCGAATCAACCACTCCTGCAGGCCGAATCTTCCAAATGCCTACAACGCGACTCTAGGCAAGTTGACAGTCCACACTACTCGGGACATCAAGGCTGGCGAGGAGCTCACGACTTCCTACATCCTCAACGTCCGCACCAAGGAACAGCGTCAGGAGCAGCTCGCAGAGGGATGGGGCTTCGAGTGCCAGTGTGAACTGTGCACTGGTCATGGAAAAGAGGCAGCAACAAGCGAGAAGCGCCGCGAGCGAATGTTCCAAATCGACCAAGGCTTCGCCCTCTTCGAGAGCGGCATGCGCCTCAACACCCCAGGTCCGGTCCCACGCAACACCCGCGAAGCCCTCGCCTACGCCGAAGAACTCGTCGAGCTCTTCAAGCAAGAACGCATCTTCGGGATGGACCTCGCACAGTCATACCACGAGTGCTCGAAGTATAGTCTCGCCGAGGGATTGTATAGCAGGGCGGTGGGATATGCGAACAACGAGCTGGAGGTGGAGGAGATTTGTGTGGGAGAGGAGACCGAGCATTTGGAGAGGGATATGGAGGGTGCGAAGTTCTGCATTCGGCATCTGGAGAATCTGACGAAAGGGGAGCAGATTAAAAAGAGGATGAAGGAGAAGAGGAATAAGAAGGAGCAGAAGAGGGAGGAGAAAAAGAGGGCGAAGAAGGAGGGGAAGGGAGGAAGGGAATATGGTCACAAACGAAGGTTTTGTTCGGATGATGCCAGAGTATCGTATGATGTCAGTTGCGCACTATAGAAGCTGACACGCATAGCAACCAGCATGAGCAAACGTGTATCCTTGCCACCTAGGTATCAGACGTAGACAGAGAACGTCCAGTACTGCATCCTGTTGACTTCACAACAAACTCCCTAGGATCAGACCACCATGTCCGACTCAGCCAATAGTTCCGTATACTCCAAGACACCACCCACCAGCAGAGAGCAAGAAAAAACATCTCCGAGCACCCCTGCCGCACCAAATCATGACAATCGAGCTCAAGCACTGACATCGACTCAGCCTCTGCCGACGTCTCCGAACCGCAAAGCATCATCGTCTCGATTCCGGGCAGTGAAGTGCAGTGAACTGAGATTGAGCAAGAGGTTCCATAAGAAGCAGAGGCCGCGAGAGCTGCATCGCCAGAGGCTGTTGAGAGCTGAAGGTGAAGTCGTAGATCTCATCATACTGTTCCCCGCATCAGGTCTTTGTCGTAAGCGTGGTGGCAGATCGGATATCGTCTTACCAGCTCTTGCGGAAGAGTATCGAGGACTCTAAGCATGTCTGTAGTATTGATGGTAGCCATAATAGGCTGTCTAATCGAGCGACTGATGTTGTTAAATCGTTTTGACGCGGCCGGATTCGGGAAGCTGCTTCAAAATTCATCCGCACACAATTGAGAACCCCACAACAACGCTTTTAGCATCAAAATCTCGACGGCTAGCAATGATTGATTCGAGTCATGCATAGTAGGCTTCACGTGTGGAGAGGCAAGGAATTGTGGCGCCGAAATTCGAAGGGTGAAATTGATGCCAAGCCACTCGATGCTGTCACATGTCGAAGCGCGCCATCAAGCGCGGCCCTAAACACGACTACATAGCACCACGTATTCCAGACTCAATCCCTGAGCGATGTCCTGAGGTCAGCGTGTGGAGTCGAGTTTCTCGCACCCGCTATCGTACGCTCCTCCGTTCTGGCGACGCCGTGACCAGGACCTCTTGAGACTTACGAGCTTTGGAGGAGGCCTGGAGAGGGGTCGCCGAAGGCTGTCGCTATTGCTCTCCGCCATGATGTGCAGGTCCGAGTAGACGTCATAAAACTTCACGGTTCAAAGCGTTTGGGGAGTAGATAGAAGACTGAAAAGCCGGAAGCGTTTGGAGAAACTTTTGTGGAAGGCTACTATCTGCTCTGGGGGAATCAGACCTTAGCACCTGTGATCAGTCGCGAGGTTCCACTCCGCGATTTCCGTATAGGCGCTCTACTTGTTGCTGTATCTTCAGGTTATATCTCACTCAAACGTGATCTCCATCGTTTGGGCAAGGCGCTGAACAGGGTGGTCCTTCTGTAGGTCGTACTTGCCGGCCAGGTAGAGCCTTATGGCAATTCGAGTCCACTCGCTTCGTCCACACACCTCTTCCTCGTTGTGGCGAAAGGCACGCCGGCCAATCAACTTGATCTTCTAGATCTTCTCGAGATTGGCACATTCCTGTGACAACAGCCATCTGACCACTGGATAGGTCTCAGCCGCAGCGAAAGGGTGAGATCGGAAAGTGAAGGTTGCGCTGCCGAAGTAGCTGGCAGCATATGTCTGGCGGCTCTGGAGGTCGATCTGGAGGCCGGTAGGGGACCTTGGCCACTGTGAGTTGCTGATAGTGCGTGCCCGGGTGGAGGGGATCAAGATGTAGGAGCAGATCTCGTGGTCAGTCTAATCAACAAGCAAGTCATTCCAAACGCTTTGCAAACAAACCTTGCTACAATCAAGCGAGTTGATACTATACAGCTTAGTCAGTATTTTCAAACAATCAAAGGGCATATTGTCTTCGATTTGCAAGCCTTGTGAGCATGTCTATGTCGTTATATATAGTGTTGCTACTAATATTATAGGTGAAGTCGATAGCTAGCATTAACCCTTTAGGGTAAGCGGACTAAGCTCCGAGCTACTAGGCTTATTTGCCGAATGCTCTAAGTGCACGTAATGTTCCTGCTTTCTAACTTCCTGTCCTAGACGCGTCGTCTAGCCTACGTCTTAATCTCTAACTATTAACTTTACGACTCTACTATACTATAATATAGACTTATAGTAGGTTAAGATTAGCTCTATACTTTCGATAGTACTAGATACTAAAGATCTCGTTGCTCCTACTATCGAAATTAACGCTACGAGTAACTAAGCTAATATCTCTAAAGTCCTTAGGAAGAGAAAGTATAAATTGCTTTACTAGCTAGATTAGACGTAACTAAAGAACTACTAT
>KZ108236.1:0-78783 GCA_002116355.1 Dothistroma pini CBS 116487
TTTTGGTTATGTCCGATGTGTATGTCTGGAGCTCCCTACCGTTGGGTCTGAGCGCCACAGGTGAACTTTCATCTTCACTTCACATTTCCCCCTCACTTTCACATGCAACAGTTTCTCGCGACTGCTTCGCGACCAATGCCTGCTCATCGCCCTGTCATACAAGTCAACAGAGTGTCCACACGATCGATGTCAACATCGGTGTCATATGGCAACATCGGCTGATAACATCGCAGGACTTTCCCAGCGGTGACATGATCAACGACCAACCAGGACCCGGGAAGGCGTCATTGAGGCGGAAACAGACGCCAACATCATTCCACGTTCATGCACCGGCGTGCAAGAGTGTTGCACTTTCTTTCAGACCGACCACAACTCGAGTGTGAAAGAGTGGGGCTGGAGGGAGATGCGGCGGCGACGGGTGGCGGGATGAGGTAGCGAGGTGCACGGCGGCGACAGCAGGATCCTACACCGCAACCCAGCCATCCTCGACCAGGTCTCCTCCACAACTTCCTCCATCTACCCCTCCTCCACTCGGCCGGTCATCAACCTATATAATCCACCAGCTTCCCAATCTCAGCACATACGGCCACAGGCTAGGAAAAATAGCTTGCAAGCGGTCCCAACCACTCGCCTTTGCCTAAGCTACCTGGTCGCGAGTCTAGTACTATCATGGGTGACCACAATCGAAACCATCCAGAAGTCGACGATACCGGACTACACGTTTTGAGATTTCGTAGGTTGAGCTGAAGCTCCTCCTGAAGACAGCGAGAAGCTGTTCGATGACTGCAATCCACCTGCGTATGTTTCGATCTGTGTGTGTAGCCTCATATGATGGGAACGTCTCGTGCTGTATGTTTTTATCTATTTTTTTGCTGTTTACCTGCATGAGCTCTTGCACCGCTGTGATGGCGTTGAACAGCATCCTGCAGGGCATTGTCGAAAACAGAACATACCACGAGTTGCTTTTGCCGCACTCAAGCAGGTATACGCCTGTTATGTGCCGCTGCACATGCTAAATGCAGAACGACCTGCGGGATCAAGCAAGAGCCGTATTTACCAAAGTCTCACACGAAGCACGAGGAGCTTACATTGATTCGGCAGCCCCATGATATGCACAGCTTCTCCAGCTCATCCACATTCTCTACTTTACGACGCCAGAGGACGGGAGGGAAATCAACAGCAAAGACGTGAAAGGAGGTGATGCACAGAGAACTTAGGGCGTGCGGTCGATAGAAATTAGCGACTTCCTGGGTTGAGACTCGGAAAGAATGCCACAGACTTCCCCATGCTTGGGCTACGACATCAAGATCTAGTGCTAAGATATGGCTGTCCGAGCTATCTGTCCCGTATCAGTCAACAATCGCAAGGTTCAATCAACCGTTTGTCCTTAAAAGCCTCTCCTTGAGAGCCATTATGGTATCTTCGGCCAAAGGCCCGGATTGATTGCATGGTCGCAGAAAAATCGCGAGCAGGCTCATCATCAACCTTCATCCTCGCCCTCCAATTCGTCCTCCGAGCCACCGACCCTCCATTCCGAACGCTGAGTGTAGTCTTTGACAGTATCTTTCAGGATCGCCTTAAAAATCTTCCTTGCTTCGCGGAAACGCCTGACATGCGAGGTTGCTGGGTTGACATCCCTGGCCAAGGGCCACCAGTGCTGGCAGTGCTGACCACGCCCGCCGTGCAAGCGGTACTGAAAGTCGATCTTGGTGCCTTCCCGAACAAACAGTGTTAGGTTAGCTATGCTCGAGGATGACGTTGCAATGTCTCAGCAGCTGACAATCAGGGGGGGATTTTGCGCGCCGTGACCGAGTAGACGGCGCCCTCTGCGATTCACACTTACCTCTCTTGTCTGGACGCTCCACACGGTTGAGCCACCGTGTGAGCCGCTGGAATCCAGGCGTGACTTCGTACGCTTTCGTATAGACGATGGAGAACATGAGCTCGATTCTGACGACTCGTGCCGCCAGCTCGGTTCGCTCGAGCGCCTCCAACTTTGATAGCTGAGCTGTTGAAAGTCGGTTGAAGAAGGCGACGAGGTGGCTGAAGTTGTAATTCCGCACAGTCGTTTGGATGATGGGAGCTTGCAGCAGAGCCAGGTTTAGCATCTCCGACCGAACCTGCTTGTACGGGCCAGGCCTGATTCGATGGCAAGGTCCTTATTAGCACTGTTGCGGGACAGCCTAGTTGGGCGGCCTTCGAGGACCTTCTCGTAGACGTTGTCGCGAAGCTCGCCAGGCAAATCAATGAAGCGGAAGACGCTGGCATTCTTTTTTTTTTCCATCCTTGGCACTCGATTTCTTCTTACTGCTTGGTCTTCGCCGCTTGTGGGCGGGTCCTGCTTCGGCTGCGATAGCAGTTTCGACGACAAGCTTGCGTTTGCCCATGTTGGTGTGGTCGCTGCGTGTTCGCGGCCATTTTTGGCGACGTAGTGTTGAGTTAAGGAGAGAAGTTGAAGGAGTTATACTTCCTACGCTTAAAGGGTGCAGAACTTCAGCTCACTTGAAATGTGAGGCAGAAGTGTGGCGGCCTAGGTGAGCGAATGTGAGACTGCATAGTGGATGTAAGTGATATCGTTGTCAGTCACACTCACAGTGATGAGCTTGCTCTTCATCAGACAGCTCAAGCTCCCTCCGTTGCTTGAGCAAAGACAAGGCTCGGGAGTCCTGGGCCCGGATCGATGCTTAGCCACCCAAGCTACCGCAATCGTGGTCAGCCATAGAGCTTGAGGCGTCGCGGCCATGGTGAACAATGGCTCACCGTGCTCCATGAGGCTGCCGTGCATGTCATGCCCTTCTTTACTCGACAGGGAAGTAGAGGCAAGTTAAAGCAACAATTGCCTCGTCTTGAACAAAAGGGTGTGGCACATCGAGTGCACGTGGACCGTTGTGTGAGGCAGATGGCTGTGATTGGCTCCAGGCCGTGGGGTTTGATGCGCAGGCGCAACCTGAGTGGAGAGTGTCGATGGGAAGCATGTGATCCGCTGCACATGATCGCCTTCTGCTCACTCACACCTCCAGCACGTCTCTCCATATCTCGACGGCGGCGGGTTTTTGGTTGCATGTGTAGCTTTGGTTTTTGACACGAACAGACGTCGCGATTCACGTCGTCGTCAAAGCGCCCAAACCGGCAGCCGGAACAGGCCGAAGACAGAATAGCCGAGACTCCGCCTTTCCTCATCACGTTCATCTCTAAATCACCTGACGACAACAACACGTGAGGAACAGTTTGAAGCCGAAGAGACGGCTTCTTGATCTGGGTACGTAAGGTCCCTTTCATATGTTCAAGAAGAACGAGCTCGCCACCATCGCACATCGCAGGCTCAGCCGCAGTAAGACGCGAGGCAGCCAGGTCGCGACCGCATGGCCACGATCGACTATCGCGACAACGCGACGATACAGGCCACGATGACGGCCGCGGTAGTTCAAGACGATGTGATATGATGCTCAAGGCGACGCGCAATGGGAAGAGCACCGTCGAACAGTACAGCAGCTTGTCGCGATACAGACTTCAGCTATGATGCGTGCTCTGCTCTGCTGAAGCTCTATTATGCTTATCAGCAGCCCACTGTCGCCTCGACCGCATGACCTTAGCCAACGCGCCCAAGCCACGAGCCTGTCGCATGGTGTGGACCGTTGGATCACATACTGACAGACCCTCTAGACTTGCACGATTGACTCGAATCGCAGGCCCACAAGGCACGCTTCACGTCAAGAGAAATCAAGCGGAGAGCTCATCAAGCCGAATTAGAAAGACAATCACCCGCAATGGCCGCCGCAGTCAAGAGAAAGCGTGGCGCCGACGACATCCCCGACCAACGTCCTGCGCCTGCCATGCACGAGACAGACTTCAGCAACCCCTACCCAATGCCTGGCGAGGGAGAAGCTCACCACGACATGAGCTTTGCAGCAGCTCTGTCGCATCACAACAACGACATGGAAGGTCATCAGCATGTTCGACATAATCACGGCCACACGCAAGGACACGAAGAGATGCACGAGGGTGGCATCCCAAGCGCGAGCGACACTGCGGCTGCGGCCATGGCTCAGTATCATACCATGACTGTTCCACAATCGACCGAGGCCGCGTTCATGACACAGTCCACACACGAGCCAGGCGATCGACCCAGTAGTGCTGGTGTGGACCCGTCAAACCCGAACGCGCAGAGAACTTCAAGTTTCGACGGGTTTGACAACATCTTGCCCAAGGACAGCCAGAACGCGCCAAACGGCAACATCTCACCAAGTGGCGCAGCTGGAAATCAGACTACACCTAAGCCTCAAGTAGGAACTGAGGAGTGGCACAAGGTGCGCAGAGACAATCATAAAGAAGGTAAGCAGCACTGCGCCACCAGTCGCGACATAGAGCACATACTAACAGCGCCCTAGTCGAACGCCGCCGCCGCGAAACCATCAACGAAGGTATCAATGAGCTTGCGAAAATCGTGCCCGGCTGCGAGAAGAACAAAGGCAGCATTCTCGCCCGCGCAGTCCAATTCATAACCCAGCTCAAAGAAAATGAAACTCAAAACATTGAGAAATGGACTCTCGAGAAACTCCTCACGGAGCAAGCCATCGCCGAGCTCTCCTCCAGCTGCGACAAGCTCAAAGCTGAATGCCAGCGCGCTTGGGGCGAAGCGGAGCAATGGAAGAAGGCGGCGCAGAAGGCGGGCGTCAGCATCGAGGATGAGAAGGCGGATGCTGATGCTGAGGATGCGGAATAGTATGACGTGGACTCTTTTGTGATGGACTTCTGAATGTGAAGCTGAGGCGGTCCTCCGAGGCATGTACGCCTGGGAAGACTTGCTCTAACGGAATCCAATGTATCGGAATCTTTGGGATCGAATCGATCGACCGTTCAGAAGTTCTACCACGACTAAAGGGTGTGGATGGTATGCGGGTATGGGAGGTGGCGTATATGCGTACGATCAGGGCGAATGAATTGATACCATAGGGTTTTCTGATATCTTTCGGGGAAAGGTCGCAGGAGCATACAGACGGTTGTCATGCGATGCGAGGTGCGGCAGACATTGATGAATCGTTGTGATGATTGGACGTCTGTTTCATGCTTTCTGCCAATGATCGTGCCTAAGCTTCCGACGCGCATGCTTCATCGACCTGATACAGAGAACTGTATGATGCGATCCAAGGCTGTAATGCCTTGCCGTTCCTCCCCAACGCCACGCTCGTGTAAACCATATACATGCTTTCACGCTCTCCTGCCGTCTAATAGAAACTCTCCACCATAGTCTCCTTATTCGTCGTATTGATCGCACCCGGCGCCATGCCCTCGCCCAGCTTGAACACACTTTCCATCACACTCAACTCCGTCGCCGTCGTATCCAGACCCGTCACAGCCATCCAATCATTCACCACCATGCCAGCTCCCACTACCGGTGAACCGCGATTCACACTTCCCGCTACAAGCGGGACTTGAAGCAGACTTGAAAGTTCGTCTTGGTCCTGGATGGAAGTTTTGGGGTGGACGATGCCGCCTTGGTTCGAGAGCGCCATGTACGAGCCTGTCAGGACATTGTCGGCGATTGTCTGTCTGAAAACTTCAACCCCCAGAACATCGGCGATGATTTCCTCGCTCTCTCTCTCCAGGTCAGGATGTACCAGCGCCACGTGGTCGTTTGCGCATATCACATTTCCCAGCGCAGACAATCTCTCTTCAATCCTCTGGATCTTGACAGTATCGGGGATAGAGTTGCGGAGATGCTGGAGTTCTTGGTCGGTCGTAGACGTGGGGACTAGGAGACCGTGCTTGTTTCCTGCGGTGAGGCGGCCGACGATTCGTGTGCCGGCGATGGTGGTGTGGGTTATGGGGATTACGTCTTGGAGTTCGGCTTCGAAGACGCTGTAGAAGTTCTCGGAGGCGCCGACGGCGACGAGGGCGTAGGAGTTGGTGAGGGTAGAGAACACGCCGACTCTGTGAATGGCTAATTAGCAATTCTGCTGCGCCGTGTGGTCTGTATGATGTGGTGGGATGTGGTAGTGGTTGATGGTGGGGCTGTAGTACGTACTCGTTGGAGTTTTCGAAAGATGCGCGGACCGCCATGGTTGAGGTTACTGTGGTGTTGTCGAGGTGATCTTGGGCTGACCTTCGGTATCCAATATGGCGATATCTGTGGAGGGGAGGTGCGCTGTTTGTGCTTGCGACAAATGCTGATGTCGTGTGGTTGTTGGAGCTTTGAGGCTTTTGGAGAAAAGAACATAACTGGCTAATAATCAGATCGTGGCGCGTGCACGAATTGACTCACCGTGAAATGGCGGCTAGCGTTGTTGATGAGCCATCGAGGCTCACACATTTTCATCAACAGATTGCGGTACTACTACGCTGTGACTCAAGACACTGTCGCAGGACGGACTGGACATAACCACGGACGCAGCTCTGGACAGTTATGACGAAGTAGCTGTATTCCACCTGACGCCCAGCTTTCGCTGCCGGCGAGATCCAATGGACTTCCCCAGGACAGCCACCCCATGTCGATGTACCGTTCACCGGGCGGAAAGCAAGTCTGAAGATTACCAACACGTGGATGTTTTCTCACTCAACGAAGTCAGCTGTGAGCCATTGGCTGGGCAAGATGCACAGTGTGCTGGCGTCTAGCTCGTAAATGCCACCATGTGTTGAGTGCGCTGGCACGAATCGGCATGGCAATACCGAAATCTGTCGACTACTAAATGCCATTCTTTGACTCTGGCTGGTCTACGTAAGCAGGGCCACCTCCTTGTGCGTGTAGCTTTGAAGAGGTAGTGAAGTACCTATTCAGTGGGCGTTTTGCTGTGATCAGAATTCGGGGAGCGGGAGAAGGCAAGGCGCGAGAGTTTACGGAGCAGCGATTTTGCCTTTGTCTCTTATTGCATATCGTATTTGCTGCTTGGTCGTTAGCGGCAGCCGTGTGCTAAAGATCGGAGTGCCCATGGACGCGTCTTCCCGCGGTGATTATGTGCGATCGGGCATTCGCCATGAGTCGGCACCCATCGATGGAAGACCCAACAAGACTTTGAGAGCACTGGCGTAGTCCGCCTAGAATAATTTTAATGGCTTAGGCGTTGCCCTCGTGTAGTCTCGCGCGCTGTCAATACATAGAACTGGAAGCTTCGATACACTCTGCTCATATACTATGCCAAAATGTGGCTCTCGTCTAGCAGCATCGGCATTCGACTTATGCACAATCGTGGCTGCCATAGTGCGATGAACGGGTATGAGTCATAGCTGCTAAGCAGGGAGCGATGTTGTGACAGCTGCGAGACCACCCCTGACGTCGTCGCTGACTCTTGAAACTGCCGTGGCGGCTGTCGTGGCTACAGAACCCTCCGGAGGTGTGGAAGCTTTACGTGATATGTCCTCCGATGTGCAAGGCAACTGCTCGCGCGCATTGCCGGAGGCTGCTTCAGTTCAAAGACGTTGCGATAATGCTGGTCGTATTTACTCCTCCGTGATGCATTCCGGGAACAGAGATGAGCATAGTCGTATGTGCAACGGCGATATATACACCTGCTGATGCATAGTCGTTGCCGGACGAACTGTGGTCAAAGTGTCTCCTTCGCGTTCATGGCTGTCGATGCGAGGCACTGCCGTCGATGCACTGTAATCGATGCGAGACTGTTGTCCTGAAGATGTCTTATCACGCTGAATATGCAACCGCAATCTGGGTATAGCCGTTTCGGATGTCCCTTAAAGCTGCTGTGGCTTGAGTTACCGAATTCCCGGGAAATGAGCGGGTGGCGGACTGATGTGCAGCTCGGATGCTTGCATCGGATCACTTTTGTGAGGGGCGAAGCAGGCTTGACGTGCATTTCTCAAGATGCGGAGCCGTGGGAGCTGAGCTAGCAAACAGATGGGCGGCCTCCTTGCTTCTGCGACAGCCTCTCCGACGGCTGCACCACCAGGTATCGGCAAGCCGATGCTCGCACCTGGGACCGTTGCACGAGTAAGGCACCTGTGAAGTCTCACGTCTCATGCTTCAGAGTTGCCGCTACGCGATGATTTGCATTGCAGCGAATCGGAGCCACCCCATGTGCCAGCAAGCCCTTCTTGAAGATCCGCCGAAAGCCTGCGCCAAGCTGCTGCCACACTGCTGCTGCTGCTGTGCGACACCACGATGGCCGCGTTGGACGGGGACATGAGGGCAGCTCTCGCCTGAGGAGACGTCGCATGCCGTTCGTTCAGTGGAAGCGGTCAGCATTGCGCTACAGTGGCCTGAATTGCGCTCGGGAGGCGTTTGCTGCTGCGGCACCTGATACTTTAGTCCGCCGGCTGGAACTAGAGCCTAGCAGGGAGGGCAGCGGCGGTGATTCCCATGGCGTCGCAATGGGTGGCAGGGCTCTGACAGTACGGACATCCTCTGCAATACATAGATGCTCCCACGGACAGCGAATGGAGTGTTGGCCGCGTGAAGAAGAGTTAGAGTTGGTGAACGATGGCCGCCGCCTCGCGCAGTCCGCACCAAGGGTCGCGGCTACGCTTTATGGAGCCTAGCTATGTACGCCCCTACGCCCTGGCCAACGCATCACAAGCTGGAATTCTGCCGGGATGTTGTTCGCTGTTCATTTCTTGACTCTGTGAGGTGTTCCTTGTGTTGACAGGAAAGGCTCACTGAGCACACCGGGCTCAAGAGCCGCATTTTCACTTCTTCTTCTTCTTGTTGTTGTTCGTGCAGCGCCGGGGCTTTGAGCAGGTCCATCTCCGCCTGCCTGCACTTACACTTGTTCTTCCCTCTCATATCTGCTTCCTCAACCTCGCAACTCGTCCCGCCAGATCCTACGCTGCTCCACCTTTGCTGGCAACAAACACTGGCGCATTCCAGGCGCAGCATTGCTCGCAGATCCCTTGCATGTCTGGCCAACGACCGCCACACATATCAGCGGCCCAGCACCGGTGGAGTGCGCGCACCATCCTCATCGATGCGAGCCGCCGACACGTCCCAGTACCAGTCTCGTCGCCCTCAGCAGCGGATCAGCGCAGGTGGTGCTCTTGAGCAAAGTCGCAGCCTTTGAGATTACGCTTTCTCCGCGAGAGGGATTAGCCCTGCAAACCCTCCTTTGCACATAATCGTCCGGGTGTACTTGTCCTCAGCTCACATACCTTTGACCATCCCTGGCAGGCAGCTGGCCTTGATTGATAGTCGCAGCGTCCCGGCGTCAGACGTCAGACCGAGCAGTTCAGCGAGAACTACTGCCACTACTGCACTGCTTGCTTTGTACATGCGAACCACCACCCCGGACCTCGACCGAAACGCTCCTCAGCGCAGGACCAGTGTGTAGCGGCGGTAGTACGTACGCTCAGCCCCAGACTCCCACAGTCCCACAGCCCACACAAACAGCCCGCACCCCAGCATACACCCTTCTGTCAGTGTCGTGCCGGTGCCTGGGAGCCTTGTGTGTCATGTTGCTGACATGCTCACTCTAGTACAGCTCCCAAACCCACCCTCGCGCCGCCATATCTCCCTATTGGGCTGTCGCTACTGCTGCACGGCGCATTTCTTGCAGACACTACACCACTTTCGATCGATCGACGACGACCCTCACGACCACGACTTTGACCACGGCCATCTATACAGTGATCTCCTTCTCGCACAAACCTTTGTATAATGTCTCATGGTGCGACCGGCACCAGCAATATGGCGTTCTCCAGCACTGTACGTTACAACAAGCCACAGGCAGTAGCTTGGGAGGGCACCGCTGACCTTGCGTTGCAGTCGCGATCGTTCAGTAGCATGAACACCTCCACGGATAAGAAGAGCACGAACGGCACATTGAATACAGTCAACCCATGGGGTTCTAGCAGCATCTGGGGATCGACCAATGGCATGATGACCAGCGGCCTGACATCGAGCGTACCTGCTCGGGATGGTGCAGTGTCGCGTGCCAGCGCACAGACGGAGGAGCCTGAGGGCAAGACTGGCTCCGGCTCTCTGGTCGACTCCTCTGTGTCGGACGACTGGCCCAACCGAAATGCTTGGGGATCGAAGGCTCACAACCACACTCTCGGACGATCGATGCAGGCAAACGGACGATTCATGGACAACTCGCTACAGCAGCAACGGAGTGCCAGCAACGCGAATCCAGCCGCCATGTCTTTTAGCCAGAACCAGCTCCCGTACGCAACCCGTGCTCCAGCAATCAGCCTCAACTCGACTGCGCTTCCCGCAACACGCCAGAGCTTCAGCAATGGATTCACCACTGGTATGGTCGGACGAAGTGACGAGCCTCCACCGATTTACACGAAGTTCAACCGACCCAATGACCCGGCTGTAAAGACAAAGCCAGACTCTGCCGTCGGTGGAGGATGGGGTGATCAGAATACGCCGTCACCCATCGATGAACGCCGTACTCAATTTCCCTTTCATCGCACCACCAGCGGCCCGACCTCGAGAGACAACAGCCTACCCCCATCGCGACACTCAGACGTAGAGCGACACTCATTGTCACGCGTTGACTACTCAAGACAAGCGCAACGTCCATCGGCGCACACATCACGCGCACCTTCTATCCCATCGCAGCGCAATGGATATGGCACGTACGTGAATGGTGGTGATCAACTTGCGTTACAGTTCGGCCAAATGAGCATGAACGGCGATAGTCGCCCCGGCACTTCTTACAGACCGTCGCCCACACCGAATGGATACAACGGCTACGTTACTTCGGCCATGTCACGACCGTCTTGGCAGCCCGTTAACGGTAATGCAGGCCGACCACGGGAGATGGATGACTACGATCGCCAGAATATGAGCCTCTTGGGCGTTGAGGATGCCACGCCACGACAGAATGACTACCTCTCAGGTTATGCGAACCACGCGCTGGCAGAGAGATACTTGCAAAGCAATACCTTCGACTTCAGACCTGGACATCCGTACAATGGTAATGGCATATCTCAGCCGTCTTTTGAGCAAAAAGGGGTACCGCGAGGATCCGACTGGCAGAACTCTGCCAACGGCTCGTTCGCCATGAGTCGACAGACTCCTCTTGTTCCTGATCAGCAGGCATACCTTGATCTACGAGCGCGCCCACTCATGGCGGCCCAGCTACCCGTTCAGAGCCCTTATTCGGCAATATACGATCAGTACGCGTTCCAAAACGCCATGCAATACACTGGTGTTCCGCCATATATGAATATGATGCCCATGGGTGTACCCGGCATTGACGCTTCAAATGGTCCGCGGGAGGACCCCTCCGGCGACGGCGTACAGAGTGCGCTGATGTATGAATTCAAGTCCAACACCAAGACAAAGCGCTATGAACTTCGCGACATCTACGACCACATTGCCGAGTTTAGTGGCGATCAACACGGCTCGCGCTTTATTCAGACTAAGTTGGAAACTGCCAACTCTGACGAGAAGGACCGCGTATTTCGAGAAATCGAGCCAAATGCAATCCCTCTGATGACTGACGTCTTCGGCAACTATGTCATCCAGAAGTTCTTCGAACATGGCGACATGTCGCATAAGAAGATTCTGGCCAAGAAGATGCAGGGCCAGGTTTACTCACTCAGCAAGCAGATGTACGGATGCCGTGTCGTGCAGAAGGCGCTAGACCACGTCCTTGTTGACCAGCAGCAACAGCTGGTGGCGGAGCTCAAAGGCCACGTCCTGGACTGCGTCAAGGACCAGAATGGAAATCACGTCATCCAAAAGGCGATCGAAAGGTGCCATCCAAGCACCATCGCCTTCATCATCGAAGCCTTTTTTGGCCAAGTACCAAGCCTGAGCATCCACGCTTATGGCTGCCGTGTCATTCAGCGATGCTTGGAGAAGTGCGACCTGCCTCAGAAGTCCATGATCATGACCGAGCTTTTGCAGAGCATTCACACTATGATTTCCGATCAATTTGGCAACTACGTCGTGCAGCACGTAGTCGCGCATGACGAAGGCGAGTGCAGGAGACATGTGCTCGACATTGTCATGAACAACCTGGAGGGCTACAGCAAGCACAAATTTGCCAGCAACGTTGTTGAGAAGTGCTTGGAGAAGTCTGATGAGCATTGGAGACACGAGGTCGTCATGCGGTTGGTGAACAACAGCCAGAGGCGGATCGAAGGCGAGAGCCCCATCGTGTCCATGATCAAGGACAACTTCGGCAACTATGTCATTCGTAAGTAAACCACCTTGACACATCGAACGTAGCATGCTAACTTCTGAGCAGAGAAACTTTTGGACACGTTGAACGCACAAGACTATTTCATGTTTTACGATGTGGTCCAGCCAGCGATCGCACATGCCAAGCGTACGGGCTGTGGCAAGCAAATCCTCTCCATCGACAAGAGGATGCACAAATTCGATTCTCTTCGCGACGGAAGTGTCAGCAGCGCAACTGGCGGCGCCATTGCTCAACCTCGAGATGCGCGACCACCTTTCTCGATGCATTACTCAACGCCGTTCGCAAGCAGTTATACATCAGCGGCCAACACGCCGCCACCTATGATCGCAGATACGCCACAGAGCTCCATCGTTCCCAGCGTCAATGGCGACGCCGTCGAGGGCGCCATGAACAAGAAGCGACAGGGCAGCGATCAATCGAACGACCTCACTGGCATTCATCGGTGACTATCTCACGTCAAATGAGATCCAGGCTCTAACATGCACAGTCTTTGCAACAGAACGGAAGGAGTTTTATCGACAGGACATTTTATGGCTGCATATGGGTCGCATCACGCCGGCGTACAGGCAGCAGCTGGCTTTGGAGTACAATGGAACGGAATGATATGGCGTACAGAACTGACTTAGGAGGTACAACAAGGGCGATGGAGCATGTGGGTACAATTGTTCTTTTCGGACCTCATCGGTTATTGCGGTATAAGTCGAGCTAATGACTGTGACACGCACGACTTTTGGTATAAAGAGACGGAGTTTGGGACGAGATGCAATGGAATGGGCTGCAATGGGGTATGAGCATGAATTATGAGCGTCTATGGTGTGATGGACGGATATACCCGGAAGGTTTACCTACTTGTACCATGGGCAATATATGTATGGTTCTTTATGACATACTTGGCAATGGAGGTTCTGAGGATGTTCATTCGATGTTTCTTTGAACTTTGTACTGCCTTTAATGCCTGATGTGATATAGCTGTACTGCATGCTGCGGTCAAGTGGAGCGCTGAATGTGGCCTGTGCGATCCTAGCCATTCACCTCGCATTCGCGAGTTCAGAAACCTCTATCATCTATACGATCATCAAAGCAGTAAGGCAGGAACGATGAGTGTGGGTGAAGGTTGGTAAGAGTGGCTGTATATCAGATCAGGCTCCCCACTCTACATGGGGCTCTCTGCTCAACGGGAGGATGGTGTGCGCAGTGTTTGGCATTAGTGGTTGAGAAATGGATGGCGTTTTACTGCCTGTGATGCCGCTTCTTCCCTTCATCACAGTAACTGGAGTCGTGTCTCGATCGCGATGACGGCCTTTTGCGATTATTAGCTGCCCAATCTTTGGTGATTCATGAGATATCTGATGCTCGTGTGTGGAGGTGAAGTGCCTCTGCTGTTAATCAAGATTTTGTTTCTGGGCCGAGGCGGGAAGACCAGTGACACGTCGTCACTTTCCCGCGTGCCCAAAGTTGTCCCTGAAATAGTCTTACCACCTGGCTCTCTTGCTATGTGACAACTTTTTAATACCACAACTATCCATATCCGCGCACAACATACACGAAATCCAGAAAATGGCTACGCCACCGCCCCAACCAGCGCCGCCGGGCGCACAACAAGGCGGGCCACAAGGAGGACCACACGCACCACCAGGAATGCGACAAATGCAACAACCCTCCCCAGAGCAGATCCGCGCAATGCAGCAACAACTCGCCGCCGACGCAGAAAAGGCCGGCATGTCAGTTCCAGACTATGTCGAGAAGATGAAGGCACAGTACATGCAACAGGCCCAAAGACACGCCATGCAGCAACAGCACGAGGAAGCGCAGCGACGACAGCAGCAGCAACACCAGCACGGCCCCCAAGGAGCACAACCCGGTCAGCAAGTCCCAATCGCGCCTGGTCCTCCCAAGCCCGAAGGCCTCGCCGTTGCCAACTTCCTCCGAAGTCAAGACCTCAAGAACCGCACGTGTATCTTCAACCAGCAGCGCAAGGACATGTTCAAGGTCAAGCGCGCGATGCGAGCATTACAGTCCGACGCATACGTCAAAGCACGGAAGAAGAACCCTCTGCTACCTGAGGTGAAGGACCGCGTGACTGCTGAGAATACGTTCAAGACACTACCCATGTCACTCCTTGCCCTCCGCGTGAGCAAGATCGATCCACACGAAGGCCACGACCACGGCAAGAAGAAGAGGACAAAGGGATTGTGGACAGTCAAGGTCGAGCCACAGCAAGAGGCGAGCGACGATTTCTACTACGTCTGGCTATACGAAGGATCACAATGGAAGAATAAGCTGTACGCAGTTGGGGCTCTTGCCCTCATCCTTGCCGTCGTCTTCTTCCCCGTCTGGCCCATCAAGCTCAGAATCGGAGTCTGGTACCTTAGCATGGGTCTTCTTGGACTTCTCGGTCTCTTCTTCGCCATGGCAATCGTTCGACTTATCCTGTTCCTGATCACGTTCTTCGCTGCTCCACCCGGTCTCTGGCTGTATCCCAACTTGTTCGAGGATGTCGGCTTCTTTGAAAGTTTCGTGCCGCTTTGGGCATGGCATGAGGATGAGAAGGCGATGAAGAAGCGAAAGAAGGAAGAGCGGGAGAGAAAGAAGGAGAGGAGAGCCCTGAAGGCAAACGAGGATAAGAAGGGCAAGAAGGGAGAGAAGAGTGAGCCGGTGGTTACTACGGGTGTGGCTTCTGCGACTGCGCCGGTGCAGAATACGCCCGAGCCTCGTGCAGAGGAGAAGTCGGCGAGTGGTGGCTAGGCTGTTGAGCCCCAGGAGGCGAGTGTGGAAGAGGGTGATGAAGATTGAGATGGTTTGCGAGCGTTGGCGTTCTGAAGACATGGTAGTGTACAATCATGATACAATGCCTTTCATACACTTAGGAGAAGCCCAACATCGAGGGTAGGTTCTCTTTCAACTCTACAGCGCGTCCGATGCTTCATGCTTTGTGCAGGCCTCTACGCCAATGACCGGCGCTGGTGCGCCTCCATGCACGACTCATGCCCCGAGATCGACTCGGCACATCTACTACAAGACACCTCGACGCACAGCAATCCGCCTCGCCTCCACGCCGTCTCGCAAACCGTCAACAGTCGAGACCCTCAGTCCACGACCCAGCCCAAGTGAGCAGCCAGAAGCCAACATCGCTTCGCCATCAAATCCCATCTTCTCCCTCCCGGGCACTCACCGCCTCCGCCAGACTATTCGAAGCCGCAAGCCCCGCGACACTACTCCATGTGTCTTGAGTTGATGCAGACAGATCTCACCTGCTTGAAAGAGGGCAGGCGGGTACCTGCACTACCTGGACCAAGACCACTCGCGCCACGTCTACCGCCTTTGCGCCCACTGCCGAGAGCGGAAGGGCCGAGTGCGCCGCGTGCACCGAGTGATGGTTTAGGACGTGGGTTTGAGCCGCGGTTTTGAACGCGGCGCAGATCTTCCATGTTGACATTGGTGCGGCTGTAGTCTTGAGGAGGTGATGGAGGTAGCGCGCGACGTCCACGGCGATTGCTTTTGCTGGTGGTAACGGCAGGCGAGTCAGTGGTTAGGATCTTCTTGTCGAGCTGAAGATCGGGTGGCGCGTTGATGTCTTTGTCACGGGTCTGGTCTCTGAGGGTGGCGAAAGCGGCCTCGGTCTCTTGGAGCTTGATAAGTTGAGTGAGATTGAAGTCGCGAGCATCACTCAGCTACTCCTATATCGTAGACAGGGCGGCCTTCAGCTCGCGAATCTGCTGGTGCGCGTCGTCGATATTGTCAATGTTGACTTGCTGGGGTGAGCTGGAAGACTCCATCGTGTTGTGTGTCTATCGATCGCGACTGGTGTACGGTTCGCGATGTCGTGCTTCGTGATGTGTCGCTTGCCGCGTCGACATTGCGAAAAAGTAAGCGAGCGCCAAGACATTCACGTGCGCGTCCATTCCGGCGTTTGTCCTCGCTGGTTTTCGCCCAACCACGAGTCATTCCTTACAAGACTGGAGCTCGAACTCACACCGGCGAAAAGAGACGACACTAGGTAAGCCTCACCCCGAGTGATTTCTCAACAGATTCGAACTGCCACCAGAACCAGCAAAAAGAAACGCCACTAGACCTCGCCAGAATTTCCCATGCTAATGTAGTGAGAAAGTCCCGGCCCAATACTCTAAAGTTTATTGCTACTTGGCTTCAACGATCTCTGAACTTTCACTTGGGACCAGGTTGCGTATGCCTTTACGAAAACGGTTGGTGGAGAGATGGGCAGTAGAAATGACTTTCTAGCTTTAGCTTGGAAGAGGTACCGTACTCGACAGTGTACCTTTTGAGCCGGATAAAATGAACATGGAGCATATGTGACCATGGCTCTGGTGTAATGACAGTACAGGACCAGCTTGTAATTTTCACTTGATAATCACAGCTTCCTGGCACCGCAACGCGCTCTCTCGGCTGATCAGCACAAGCCTATACATGCAGATACGCCCGCCCGATATCACCTTGCCTACCACTAGCAATCTCACACTCACATCTCTTCAGCTCCTACAGCCCTAGCCAAGATACGCCTGCACGGTCCAGCCATGTGTCTGCAGCTCCAATTAGCACTATCCACAACCTTGTATTCTCTGCACATGCCAACTGACAGTTCTCTGATGGACATAACTGATAGCGCTCAATAGCCCTGCTCGCATGCGCGAACGTCAACTCCACGGTACCGCGGTAGTCTCGCCTGCACCGCTCCACTGGCATGCCCATGACTGTCGTGTAGTTTCTTGATGTCAGACGCTTGCATGTGCTGTGGGAAGCCCGCAACAATGACTCGACGACCTTTTTGGATAATTGCGACATCCTGTGGTACGGGAGGAACGCTTGTTGCGCTCATGTGAGGTGATTCGGTCGAGTGATCTCCCGCTGCTGGTTGTGGAGGTGGGGGCGGCATGAAGGCGGACATTGCTGGTAGTGCGTTGCTGGGAGATGTGTACGTGGAGCGCATGCCTGGTGGTGGAGGGATGGGGTTTGAGCTGGAAGCCGCTACTTCGTGCTGTGTACGGAGTGTACATGCCCGGGAAAGGTGGCGGCGGCAGCACGGAAACCTCTCTCGCATATGCGCCGATGCTGAAGTCGTCCTTGGATAGTGGTTTCTCGTCGACTCGCTTACGCCTCGCGCTATAGCATACAGTTAATACATACCATACCAAGAAGCATGATGACAGCTGACCCTGACTCAGGACGCTTCCATGGGGTCGGGTTGGTCAAGCTTGAGATCTTGCGATTGAGCCCAGCCACTTGGTTGCGTTGCTCAGCAAGCTCCGCATGCAAATTCAGTGATGTTGCGATCACGGTCGGACAGTAGCTTGCCCAGCTTGGAGAGTTCTCGAGCCATGTCACTGGTCTTGGTGTCGCCATGCGGATGAGTACTCGTGTTGCGCTTCTTCCTTTCGAGCATGCTATCAAGGTAAGATTGTCAGTCACAACGTCCGGAAGCACGGTGGTCCTTTAGCATCTACCCTGACAGATAAGCGCGGCGCGCATCTCTCAGTGAGTACCTGTTGCGCTTCGCACTCACCTCTGCAGCTGATCCTTTAGGTTGACTTCCCGCTCAAGCGCGTCACTCATGCGCGCTTGTAAGACCGCTTGCTTGTCGCTTCCAGCTGAGGTGCCATCATCCCCCCCCCTTCGCTACTGTTCTATTCGACTGGTCCAACTGTTTGTCCTTGTCGGCAATAGTCTCTGTGAGCTCGAAATTTTGGCGCGGCGCTTCCTGTAGCTTCTCGAAGTATCTCTTGGCCAGTACATTGGATGCCATCCTACGCCGAAGAGTGGAGGTCACTGTGAAGAAATGTCATTTTTGCAGTACGCGTAACAGGAAGAAGTGGGCTGAGAATAGTTCGAGGGCACGTGAGGTAACGATTTGATGGAAGAAGGACTAGCGTTAAGCGATATTTGCTTTGCACGTGCCGAATGTCCTCAGTCCCTGTTCCCATCTCATTCACCCCTCGATCCTCCTTCCGTTCTATAGTCGACGTTCTGTCGCATCCTCTATACGAACATGTGCGAAGTACACTTAGAGAATAGCCGCGGACTGCTTCGGGTCGACATCAAAGACGCCACCATAGATGCCAGATGCGCTGTAGTCGCGCCATTCGCGGTAGGTGTTCTTCTGCGTTCCGGTGTAGTAAATGACACCCTGGCGGCTACATCAAAGGTCAGCAAGTCCCGTCGAGGGAGTCGAACTCATCGATCACTTACCCCGATGTGAACCCAACTTGGAGTTTGAACTCGCTCTGGTAGTCCGGACGCAATGGGGTAAGCTGCACGTAAGCCTGCACGTTCTGAATACCACGAGAGCTCTGATTGGGAAAGGTGCAGTCCCTCAAGGTCATATCGTTGCGCTGGAGACCCTGTCCTTGACAGACAACCCTAAAGCCAGGGCGGCCATCATTGCCGGCGCTGTCTGCCTGGAAGTAGTATTGGCAAAGACCATTCTTGCAGCTGGCGTCGAAGGTGGTGATGTGCCAGCTACCGTCGCTGTTACCCTGGCGGGCCTCAATTGCTGCCGCAGAGGCGGTCGAGAGCAAGCCAAGGCTCAAGACGAAGGTTGAAGCGAGGTTGGAGAACATGTTGATAGTGTGTGTGGTTGGTTATGGGTGTAGTTGACTAGGCTTGAGACTTAAGGTTGATGAAGCTGATTTCTAAGCTGTCGGCGTTGCTGATTTGATCGACTGTTCTTACGCTGGCGGCGTGTCTTATATCACTCTTTGCACCCTGCCGCCAAGCTCATATCACTGTCTTCCATGCCATGTCAGAGCAAGGCATCTTTTGAGATCCGAGACCGTGAGTCTAGGTTCTCGGACAAGCATGATACATTCAACCCAGAACCATGACGTGAGGCCTGGTAATGCCTCATTACAGCATAAACACTGCTCGGCGACCGATGCGTTGTTCCAGGTGATGTGGTGGTAAATGTGGAATGACGACCCGCTCGTTGCAACGTCTTTGAGGCTGATGAAGTTAACAAAGTTCATAGAAGAACCTATTTCGGGGGACGAGACTCAAGTCCGGACCCGCAGCAAGGATGATACAAGCAGGCAAACCTTGAGGACAGTCGTCGGATACGACAGCACGTGCCACTGCCGCAGACATGTCGCGACGATGCCACCATGCGCGCGATCAAGGCTGCCGTTACGCACAACGCGGAGCACCGAGCACGAGGCTGCAGCTACGACAGCTGTCAGAAGGAGAGTGTGCCCGTTGGTCAGGCCTGGCACAGCTTGGCCACGCTGGTTGCTACATGACTATGCCGATTTGTCGACGTAGTTGCAGTCCCGAAGCAATGCGGACACGATCGCTCTGAGAGCTAGTCTGACCACCGTCAGATATGAGACGGGCATTGAACGTCCTTGCCACTGGGTGAAGCAGCCTCGAAGATACCATCATCACCTCGTCCGCGCTGCTTGTTCGGCGCCGACACATCTCTGATGCCGTTCCGCAGTGGAGCCATTCTATTCGAACCTGGCATTCGTTGCGAAGTACCTCGCACATGTAATCTGAAATGGCTTCGACAATATCGCGTTGCTTTTGTGCAAGAAATTGGCACTCTTGGCATGCTTGGGTTGTTGACCAAGGCCCATCTGTGGATGCGCATGCAGCGCATGCATAATATGAGACGGAGCTCGTAACGCTCTGTTGCGGGTTGACGCAAATTCCCATTGGTGATGCGAGAGATGGAAAAGTGAAAATGAAAGTGAATGTTGGTCGTAGAAGTCCTCAACGTCCCGCCAGCTCCCAGCTGCAAAGGCGCTCGGGCCACCCATCTTCAGACACATTTCGTGAAGCAACTCGTTGCGATATAGCGTCGACACCTATACCAACTCACTATTCGGACAATGTTCGTACCGAAGAGTCTCGTGCTGCTCGCTAGCACTGCTCTCTCGACCGCCGCCCGCCTCACAGTCTCGATAACGTCCTCGCAACTCCTCCCGAACCCTCAGACACTACCATCGTCATCGCATGCAGTCCTGCTAGGACCACCTGGAGTACGATACGATGCCCTGATACGGCGCGATGACACTTTCGTATTTCCAGACGTGCCAGATGCGAGCTACCTCCTCACGATACACACTCGGGACCACAACTTCCCACCTCTCCGAGTCGATGTTGAGCAGAAGGAGGGCGAGAGCGCACAGACGATACAAGCGTGGCAGACATTTAGAGGGAATGAGTGGAGCAATAAGGGACCATCATATGGCACAGACAAGGAGGAGCTTACCCTGACTGTCCAGTCGCTAGGCCAGAAGGACTTCTACCAGACGAGAGGTGGTTTCAGTGTGCTCAGCTTCTTGAAGAGCCCCATGATCCTGATGGGTCTAGTCTCGGTGGGTTTCATATTTGGCATGCCATATCTCATGGAGAACAGTACGTTGCGGCTTTGGCGTAATGCAGTGCATTTAACTAACACTTCGCAGTGGATCCGGAAGCAAAAGCAGAGTTCGAAGAGATGCAGAAGAAGTCGCCGCTCATGGGCTCCCAAGGTGCGGCTAATCAGCTTCAGAACTTCGATCTCGCGGCCTGGATGGCGGGCAAGAAAGCGCCTGCCGCCGAAAGCAGTTCAGACGGTGGTAGTGCGAGGAGGAGATAGTGATACAGCAAGCTTGAAAGCCTTCGCCAAAAACTGCACGAAACTCCCCTTTTACACTTACACAGAAACTTTAGTGTCTGTGCTCCCCGTGCACAGATCGAATCCGCGCCTGCAGTCTTGCGAGCAGGAGCAGGAGGCACTCGGTGGCTAAATGGGAATCCGAAGCACAGCTGGACAACGCGCTTTCGCTCCGCCACTCTCGCAGAACATTTGCACTCTGCAGTCCTCGATGCGTGACGCAGTGTTGACATACAGCAGATCAAAGCACCTTCCCCATCAGCTATGCCGCTCTAAGCTTTAGCCTAAAAGAAGGCGGAGGGAGCTGTCCGAGCTACATCTACAAGTATAAGACACCTGGCTAGATAACGCATCTCCACCCGCATGGCTCCTATCAAAGTCGGACTCATAGGCTATGGCTCATCAGCCAAGGTCTTTCACCTTCCTTTCATCCTCTCGAATCCTGACCTCGAAGTCTATGCTTTCCTGCAGCGTGCAGAAGCACCTAAGACAAATGTCGAACGGGGCAAGCACTGTACAGTAGATCACCCCAACGCAAAGCATTACCGAACAGCGGAGGACTTCTTTGGAGATGCATGTATTGACTTGGTGGTCGTATGCACTGGACACGACAGTCATGCTGAGCTGGCTGAGCAGGCATTGCAAGCTGGGAAGCATGGTATCGCAAGCTGCTCTCAAGCACGACAGTCTCACTGCTAATTCAATATGCTAGTGATCGTCGAAAAGCCCTTCACAATCACTAGTGCAGAAGCCGACGACCTCATCGCTTTGGCAAAGAAGCAGAATAACATCCTCACATGCTACCAGAATCGGCGCTACGACTCTGACTTCCGCACTGTACAAAGCTATATCAAACAGGGCGTCCTCGGTCGCATCACCGAGTTCGCCAATCACTACGATGTTGACAATCCGCCTTGGATCCACAGTGACCGCGAACTGCGGCCCGGCGACGGATTACTGTATGGGCTAGGTAGTCACTCGATCGATCAAACGCTGCATTTATTCGGCCTGCCGAAATCTGTGACTGCTTTCAGTAGGAAGCTACTGACGAAATCCGACGACTCGTTTACGATCATTCTGCAGTATGACGGCGAGCACAACGACTTGATTAGTACGATTAAGACGACTGTCGCGGCGCCGATTGGGCAAGCGTTCGCATTGAAGTACTGGGTGCGAGGGACGAAGGGTGTCTTCATCAAGGTAGGTGAATCTGCCGTGGCGTCTATCACTAAACGCTGACTGCTCTCATAGAACGGCGAAGACTGCCAAATCGAACACCTGCTCGACCATGGTTTGAAACCAACAGGACAGGGTTTTGGTATCGAGCCAGAGCGTTACCATGGTTACCTCACCACTCGTGAAGATATCAACTCGAAGTTCGAGACGCCGAGCAGCGGTACCGGCGTCAAGTTTGATGGAAAGGTGCCAAGCAAGCAGGGCTCGTATCTCGACTACTATCGAGATGTTGTTGCTGCTGTTCGAGGCGAGAAGGAAGTCGCGGTGAAGCCGGAGGAGTCGAGGAATGTTATACGATTGATTGAGCTGGCGAATGAGAGTATTGAGAAGGGTGTTACTATTGCTTGGAGTTGATGCTATTCACATCGAGAAGGCAGCTGCAGACTGCTTTGAGAAGTCGCGCCTGCTTGCTTGAGTTCGAGCGTTGTTCACTTCATGATCTGATGGCGAGAGCCCAGCATAAGACGAGTCGCTATGCAAGAAGTACATGTAGAGAACACATCCAAAGCGGGCCTCGGCGGTCGACGGGCTGAAGCTCTCGTCACGAACCCTTGTTTGAAGCTCACAAGTTTATCCTCCGCCCGACCATCTTGTTTCCATTCATCCATTGCCTCAGCTTCACCATCACACACACATCTACTTCTTCCGATACCACACCACATCTACAGCATAATGTTCGCCGCACGCAAGGTCTCACAGTCCGTGCTGGGTGGTGCGTTCCAGCGCAGAGCTTTCTCTGCCACAGCCGCCGACGTGAGTATCACGAGAATCATCAAGTGACGATCATTGCGAAGCCATTGGAAGCTGACATGAGCTTGCGAACAGCTCTCCAAGGTCGTCGTCCTCGGCGCCGGCGGTGGTATCGGCCAGCCACTCTCCCTCCTCCTCAAGCTCAACCCACGAGTTACTGAGCTTGCACTCTACGACATCAAGGGTGGCCCAGGTGTTGCCGCTGATGTCGGCCACATCAACACCAAGAGCAATGTAAGAGTAGACAAAAGGATGTACACTCGGTACAATGGCTGAACGTGCGCAAGGTCACTGGCTACGAGCCAACCCCAGAGGGTCTCGCTGCTTGCTTGAAGGGCGCTGAGATCGTTGTCATCCCAGCTGGTGTTCCACGCAAGCCAGGCATGACCCGTGATGGTCTGAAGAGTCGCTATAGATCACGGCGATGGCGGTACTGACGACATCTTACAGACCTCTTCAACACCAACGCCTCGATCGTCCGCGACCTCGCAAAGGCTGCTGCCCAGCACTCCCCAGACGCCAATATGCTCATCATCTCCAACCCAGTGAACAGCACCGTCCCCATCACCGCCGAGGTCTTCAAGAAGGCCGGTGTCTACAACCCAAAGAAGCTTTTCGGTGTCACCACACTCGACGTCGTTCGCGCATCCCGATTCATCTCCCAGATCAGAAACACCGACCCAGCGAACGAGAACATTGTCGTTGTTGGTGGACACTCCGGCGAGACCATTGTCCCACTCCTCAGCCAGTCCGGCTACGAGCTCCAGGGCGCTGAGCGCGACGAGTACGTCAAGCGCGTGCAGTTCGGTGGTGACGAGGTCGTCAAGGCNNNNCTCCATGGCCATGGCCGGTGCTCGCTTCACCGAGTCGCTCCTCAAGGCCGCACAAGGCCAGAAGGGCGTTGTTGAGCCAACCTTTGTCGACTCCCCACTCTACAAGGACCAGGGCGTCACCTACTTCTCGTCGAATGTCACTCTCGGACCAAACGGTGTTGAAGAAATCCACCCAGTTGGCAAGGTCACCGAGCACGAGCAGAAGCTTCTCGATGTGTGCCTCAAGGACCTCAAGGGCAACATTGAGAAGGGTGAGAAGTGGGCACAGGCCAACCCGTAGATAGGTGCAAGCTGAGGAGCCGGTGTAAAAGTGCGACAGCAGGGCTCAAGCTGTGTATGCTGAAGGAGGCTTGATGTATAGAAGTCCTGTACCTACAGTGTATATTTACGACGGTTCAAGATTCTTTTTTTCAGTTGGTGTTTCGCTTTCGTCGAGGTCGCATGCTTCACTTGGCCGACTTTGCATCCATCCTCGCGTGACACGCTTCACTACGAATGCTCCCGAAAGGCCTTGTTACTTGACCAAAGCTTTGGATGAAACATCCGCTTGGCCGTACTGCGCGTGGCAGAAGAATAGCACACCTTGACATGAGCCACCATCAATAGCAGAAGTGCTGCACTCTTCACTTCCACGTTCTCAATTGATTACTTCGAAGCGCTAACGATCATACCACGTGGTAGGTTTCGGAGACCAGCCTGTGCAGCCGCCCAAGGATCTCCGTGAGGACCTTGATTGATCCCGGAATCAGGAGTCGTGCATCCAAGAGGTCTCTGGCCTGGCCCGAGGAATATGGGACAACGATTCTGCCATCGCCGCACGCCCACATCTTCCACCTTGCTGACCCTCGGTTCTTACCGGAAATCCTAAGAATACTTTCGTTCGCCCTTTTCTCGGACGAAGAGGTCCTCCGACGGCTCCACATCGACTCCAGATCTTCCAGACACAGCCGCCAACCGCCGGCTGGAACTTCCGTGGGGACGCGGTCACGAGCTGTGGGATACCACGAGGTACGAGACAGGACAGATAGGCAGCTGAGCTCGCTGAGTGAGAGTGCAACTCCGACGGGATCATATTCTGCATATGGACATCAGCAGGAACAGCACGATGCACATGTGAAGTGCAAGGGTTGACGATATTATTGCCGTTGTTCTCGTGGTAAGAGTGGAGGACAAAAGACCAGAACCGCGACGCGACCCTTGCAATTGCCGAGGTCTACAACCCTCCAACACCGGCTGTGCCAGCCAACCACCGGGGCGTCAAGCTACGGCTACACTTCTTTCGAGATCGCCTGGAGCTGGTCCATACCGCGGAGGACGGGGTTATCACTAATATTTCTTCCCTCATCATATCCTTAAGAGAACACTTGCCCTCCTTCTTGCGAGATATCTGTAACACTTCGGTGCAGTTGGGATGTTCGGGGCGCTTTCACGAAGGCGAGGCCTCATTTCTGCTTCTACGACCGTTTACCGAGGAATAGCTGCAAGCGTGAGTTCATACTCGGCATGAGCTCCCGTCATAAAGCACTGCATGTGCCCACTGACACCTTCTCTTCTTCTTTTTAGCACCAATCCAATATGGCGCCTCAGCAACAGAACCGAAAGAACAGCGGCTTGCCCGAAGGTATGCCATCCTCGCCATGGCCGCGATCATGAACAGCCAACTGACCCGGGACTTTCTGCAGGCTACCGAGAGGACCATGCCAAAGGTGCAATGCTCAGATATGAGGACTCCCTCCCAAGACTACCTGTTCCCACGCTCGAAGAGACGTCGAAACGATACCTGAAATCTGTCCATCCTCTCCTTACCCCTTCCGAGTTCGAGAACACCAAGATGGCTGTGGACGCCTTCGTGAAGCCCGGCGCCATTGGTCACACACTGCAAGAGAGACTTGTCCAGCGATCGAAAGACCCAAAGACCAAGAACTGGCTGTCGGAGTGGTGGAACAACGCTGCATACCTTGGCTACCGCGACCCAATCGTCCCATACGTCTCGTACTTCTACAGTCACCGCGATGACCGGAAACGAAGAGACCCAGCGAAGCGCGCAGCTGCGATTTCGACTGGTGTGCTGGAGTTCGCGAAGCAGGTGAACGATGGCTCTCTTGAGCCGGAGTACATGAAGAAGCTGCCAATGGCCATGAGCTCGTATCACTGGATGTTCAACGCGTGTCGTATACCAGCCAAGCCAGCCGACCACCCTGTGAAGTACAACCACCAAGACCACCAGCACATCGTCGTCATCCGAAAGCATGCCTTCTTCAAGGTCCACACTCACCACAACGGCCAGCAACTGAGCACGAAAGAGCTAGAACACCAATTCAGACGTGTATACGAGATGGCAGAGAAGGCTCCGGCAGTTGGTATCATGACTACTGAGAACCGCGACAACTGGACAGAGATGCGCGAGCGTCTGATCAAGTCGAACGCGGGCAATGAGGCTACTCTCGAGGCTATTGAGTCGGCATCCTTCGTAGTTTGCTTGGACGACGCCGCACCAATCACACTTCATGAGCGATCGCATCAATACTGGCACGGCGACGGCGCAAACCGCTGGTTCGACAAGCCACTACAAATGATCGTCAATGACAACGGCACTTCAGGTTTCAACGGCGAACACAGTATGATGGACGGCACACCAACTCATCGACTTAACGACACTGTCATGCACTGGATCTTCAATGAGAAGCTCGACTTCGAGAACCCACAACTCCGATCCGACATCCCCGACCCAATGCCCATCAAGTTCCAGCTCTCCGGCGAGAACTACGCAGACGTCGCTCTGGCCACAACCCACCACATCGGCCTCATGAGCCAGCACGAGCTCCGCGTAGAGGCATTCCAGGGCTACGGCAAGGGTCTCATGAAGAAGTTTAAGTGCTCCCCTGACGCCTATGTCCAAATGATCATCCAGCTCGGATACTACAAGTTCTATGGCAAGAACCGACCAACCTACGAATCTGCCGCTACCCGTCGTTTCCAGGAAGGCCGAACCGAGACCTGCCGGACTGTATCTGATGAAAGTGTTGCTTTCTGCAGCGCTATGCAACATCCTCTCTCTACTGATGCTGAGTGCCGTGACCTGTTCCGGAAGGCAATCTCGGCGCATGGTGAGTACATCACTGCTGCCAGTGATGGAAAAGGTGTGGATCGCCATCTCTTCGGACTGAAAAAGCTGCTCAAGGACGGCGAAGATGTGCCGGAGATCTTCAAGGATGCGGCGTATGCGTACAGCGGTAACTGGTATATCAGCTCTTCGCAGCTCAGCTCGGAGTACTACAATGGGTACGGATGGAGCCAGGTCATCGATGATGGTTGGGGGTGAGTAACCTCGTGATTTGAGATGGTGATGAGATGAGATGCTAACTTTGAGCAGTATCGCCTATATGATCAACGAGAATAGCGTCCAATTCAACATCGTCAGCAAGAACCTTGGAGCGGAGCGTATGGCTTTCTTTCTCAATGAGGCGGCGCAGGACATCCGAGGTATCATGGAGGCTGAGACTAGCGAGAAGCCGAAGGCGCGTCTCTAAGTTGACCTTTGCGATCCCGACTATTGAGTCCAGCGCGACACGAACGACCAGGAAGCAGTCGTGGAGGAACATCTACCGATGAGGATTCAGGCAAGGCGAGGTGCATGAGATTATAGAGAAGCTTCTTGTATTCTGCATATGGTTGACGATTTGAATAGGTAGCACGGAGGACGGAAGAACGGCTTTGCCACTTCGACTGGATCTCGCGAGAGAGATCTATCCCTCCCGGACAATGAGATTGGGAGATATGTAGTGAAATGAGATGGAGTGATCAAGATACCTATCACCCCTCTTTATCTTGAGATGCCTGACCGACTAGATTGTAAGATGGGACATCGTGAGCTGACGAAGTCTCCAGATAACCCAAAATGGTGCAGAACGATTGCCGCAGAACGAAGGATTTGTGGACGCAAACGCTGCGCCGTTCAGCTTGGCACAGCTGAGAACGAAGTCTTGGGGCACAGCGCCGTCATTGAGCCACGGAAGCCAAAGGGCGATGCCATTCGACCTCTGACGATCGTTGAGAGACCGAAGATGTTCTTCGTACATATCAATTTGGCGCACTGGTCCATGATGGGGATTTGTGACCTGGATCATGCTCCCGCCGTTCGATTTTCACACATGTGAGCATGTGCTGAGACGAGAGCCTGGTCTTACTCATTTGAAGAGCGATTGACAGATATATGACTTGTGCAACTTCACGGTAGCAGCAATAATCTTGGAATATCTTCGTAGACATTACAGCAGCACAGACATACCTTCCGCAACAATAAGCCGACGGCGCACAATGTAAGCACATCTGTCCGCCAATGTCAGTCGTTCCACGCAAGTGTCCTGGCCTGATGACAGCGCCAGCGCCACCGCACCATGGCAGCACCAACAGCTGCAATCACCGCCAAACCCGCCGAGCACACCCGCCTGAGCGTCGAGGAAGTGAAAGCGCAGATTATGAGCACGCACATTGGCGCGAGTCACCATCTCGAATCCCACATACAGTACCGAATCGACTGCGCCACTCTGTGGGGTCCAGAACATCGAGCCGCGTGTGCTGCAGACTGGTTTGACGATGATAACATGCTTGGTCATCTCTTCGCGGCAGAGGAACGCCCCAAATTCAACCTCATCACGGTCAAACACAGCGACGAAGTCTACGCGCGCGTCGTCTACGAGAAGATCTACCCTGCCAGGGAGTCCTAGACCGCGGTCCGGAGGCAGCGACTCAGCGAGGGCCGCACGAGAAGTTGCTGGCTATGACGGAGGCAATAGTTGAAGAGAAGCTCAACTCCTTCATTGAAAGGGACGAGGATGCCGGTATGACATGTATGGACAGCGATCACAGCAATGGGTACTTCCACTTGAGGAAAGATGAGCTGCATACTCGCGGCTGTGTTTGGGCAGTGATACGAAGAGCTATGAGAAGAGTCCGGATAGCTACGTTGAGATGGAAGCATGCTGCACAGCACCATGCAGAAGAGCGTAGGACGTTCTGCTATCTACGTTCTGCGGTCATTTTGCCACTGTGCAGCTTGCATGGCATCTTGGGCTGCGTACAATGATAGAACACTCTTCTCCACACTAACAAGCGCTGAGCGAACATCATGGCCAACTACACATCTTGCGAATCGCAGCCGAATGCAACTTGGACGTCGAAACCAGAACAACACCCTTAGCAGCAATGGACGACATCATCCCATGAGCCTTTCACACAGCAAGCGTGCTCAATGCCCCAACAAATGCAGATCGCCTGAGTCTTTCAAAAGTCGAGGAACAGGTATTAGGCAAGCACACCGCGAACACCGAGTTCTCTCAAGTGCAACCAAGCTCACATGACACTATAGTCAACGCCACAAGTCTCTGGCCGATCCTGACGAAAGTTCTCCCGCTTGACCCGCTCCCACTATTCAGTTTGATCACTATGGCTCCAGGCTCCGTCATCTACGCGCGAATCATCTACGAGTACGATTCAAAACAGTACAGCCGGGTTTCTAGTCCAGCAGCACCATCCCACTGCCAAGCTTACGAAATTGCTGGCGATGACTGAGGTGATCTTGTATGGCAAGCGAACGGAGTTCTATGAGCCACGAGGGACAGTCGATCATGGCAACAATGTGGATGGGCATTGGAACGTGGCTGTGGAACAGGGACAGAGAGATATGTTCTAGGTCAAAGTAGGGCGGTGATACTGTGTTGCTTGTAAGCTGTGGTTGAGGACTCAACAAGGATGACAATTGCTGGGACAAGTCCTGCCACAAACAGCAAATTGGTGATTGCAAATGGGTGATAGTAAATCGACTGTCGGAAAGTCTTCGACAGCGGCAGGAGACCACTGCAGCGATGATCATATGCAGAGATGAGGCTCTCCTGCATGACTCTATTTGCTTTAGAGCTGGTTCCATTTTCCCCGCTAGCCGGCAACAGTATGAAGATTCTTCTGCATATTACTTGTAGGCGAAGCAAACATCCTCGTCATCTACATTTTCATGCGCAAATCTGCAGTTTGCTGGCCAGCTGAGAAGCCACGGCTACACATTTCCTTCAGCATCAACACGGCAGCTAACACACAGAGCATATAGAGTGCAGCGGACGAAGAGCATGTCAGGATCCAGATCTTTGGTAAGCACCCGCCTCTTGCATTACCATCAAGCTTCAGTCGCACTGACCTGATATCCTTAGCCAACTGCGCTAGCCTCTGGCCCATCTTCCACAGACTTCAACCAGGCGACACAACTCATGGCCCCGCGTCGAATCTGATCACTTCAAACTCAGACCCCGGCATTTCAGCGTCTGTGTTCTACGAGGCGAACGCGGTTCAGTGCATGATGCTGGTAGGCCCCGAAGCTCCATCTGGCCGTCAAGCATATGAGAAATTGCTGGTGTTGACTGAGAGTATACTGCGTCAAAGGTTGCAGGACGAGACCACATTCATGCAAGAGAAGGGAATGGGAGCATGGGAATTTGCGGAGAAAGGTATGTGTATTGTGCCGTTGAACCGTGAGAACCGTAATCTGGATATCTGAATTGAGATTTAGACAGTCAAGATAGACAGTGTATCGTTTCATGATCTCTTCTTTGCTCAAGAAGACCGTACAGTAGACGGCTCGTACTTCCGTGTGTCGCTTTGCTTCTATGGAACAAGACTTACTCCTTTACTATGCACACATGCGCATTCGGCGCACAGAGAAAGTAGACTCGTTTTGCTTTGCGACAATAGTTCCTTGTGATGTCGTTCTGTCAGCAAGAAGATACAATCACGACAACATGGCGTCTCCCAGTACAGAGGCCACCGATTCGAAAAGCAGTCACTCTAAAATCCAGGAGAATCGCCTGATTATTCCAGAACTGAAAGACCAGATAATGCGTAAATCTCTGTTGCATACACGCCAATCAATCTGCTAACAGTCACAGCCAACTGCGCCGTCGCGTGGCCAACTCTCCAAGCCAAGAAACGAGACCGATCCTATTCGATCGCCAACATGACTCCTTTCTTACACCTGAAAGAGGAAGGGACCGCGAGACCAAAGCTCCATCTCATCACTACTCCGCATGATGGTAAGAATATCCGTGTGATGGTAGTCTACGAGACACGCGCGCTCTACTATTCTACATGTATCCTGATACGCCGGAGACAATGCGCCTGCTTTGCGCGAAAAATTCGGGAAGCTTCTCAACAACACGGCACGAGTGCTTCGGGACAAATTCTGGCACTGTCTTGATGAGCAGGTACATTGTCGGGTACATTTACGGAAGAAGGATTACTATATTGATATGACGATCTACACATCGGATGACGATAAGGGAGCTTTTGAGGCAATATCTGCAGGCACAGAGTTATTTAAACCTGGAACGATTCGATGTGTTACACAGAGTGCAAGCTTCACATGCAGACAGCGGGCAATGTCGTCGGTACGTGCGATCTCCCGTTTGCTCTTCCGCAAGCCATTGTGTTCGTTTTGCTTCTGTGGAATCAGACCATCAGATGTGCCATAGCACGCAGCTTTCACATGCAAACGGGCGGACGGTCCCGCTGGTCTGTGCGCTCCGCCGAAGACTCTTTCGCACAAACGCGTCTCTGCGATTCCCATTGCCCGCCCGAGCTTCTATCCAAGTCGTAACTCAGTTGCACACGTTAGGTAACCCCAATCATGTCACCACTTTCTTCTGACTAGCCCACTGACATTCATTCTCACGGTCCAGAGGCGAAAATCTTCTTTGCAAGCAACATGGCGACACCTTTGGCACAGATCACTCTTAACCCCGCCGGTGTTGGTGAGGAGATGGTTGCAGTCGTCAAAGACTCCATGCACAAGATTGCTGACCAGATCGCCGCTGCCAGCGCCTCGCCAAAGCAGCAGCCGCTGAGTCTCTCTGACATCAAGGCGCAGATCCTGAATGAGTTCTCTGTCAACCTGCTTACTGGTATCGGTCACCGACTTGATACTGGTAGCCAACAGCGTGATGCTGTATCCTCTCCTCGCCGTCAAGGACGCTTCGAGGACTAGCGTCCACTCTTCCATCACTCTGACCCCGACATGCAACCTCGTCATGGTTGGCACCGGCACGACTGTCACTGCTCGTGTCGTCTATCAGCAAGGGAGTCAGCGGACTGTGCTCTTCAAGAGCCCTCACAGTTCCTCATGCAGAGAAGCATAGGAGAAGCTGCTGGCCATGTCAGGCGAGCTCTTGGCGAAGAAGTGGGGCGGCAATTTCTCCAGTGTACCATGTGCTCAAGAGCTGAATGTAGCTGAGGGAGGAATCTACTACGATGTCCACCAGTAGGACCCGGCTACGACATCGTAGATTATTACAGCCACAAGACTCAGGAGGGCTAGACAAGCGCGTGTCGTCGACGGAATATGTGTAAAGTGCTGTGAATGGCTGATACGAGAGCTGAAACGAGCAGCTACAAGTCGCCGCGCGTGATAAAAAGTGTACTCTTGTCGACAACTTCCAGTTACTTGCATGTGATTTTTTCTTGCCTCAGGCATATAGTGCTCTTATAGTTCTGCCATGAAAACTTGTGGGATGGCGACAACATGAGCAGATCGCATGTATGAGTCTTGAACACCTCAGTCATGATACTTCACAATACTGAGATAAAGTTCTTCTTGTTTCCATGCAGGTCCGGAGGCTCACGGACGAGATATACTGATGTCGTCGTTGTCAGCATTGTTTTTCGGATAGGGTTGGAATTGATGGAAGAGAAGTGTACGAGTGTTGCCATATCTTTTCTGTGAAGAACTTTGATGGTCTGTCGAAGGATGAAGTCGACCGTGGAAGTGATGCAGCCGCCGGGTAGTATGTAAAGCATTAGTTGCAGAGGAAGCATACGCGAAGCGAAGCAACAAGAGCACTCACTAACCTGGTATACGATGAAACTCGCTCGCCGTCTAACCACGTAACCAGGCAGGGAACGATCGATCAGCAAGGAAATCAACAAGACCATCAACTCCTAATATCTACAGAAACTCATACCAAGACGTGCCCATGAGCCTGAACGCCTCGCTAAACACGATCTGCCGCTCAAGTCCCTGGCAGTGAGTGTGACCAACGATGAATAAATCCGACTCCACATTGTCCAAAGATTATTACGTGTTCTTCTTTGCGACTCCTCTCCTCTTTGGCAGACCCAACTTCTTCCTGTCCTTGCGGTCGCCCTCGGCCAACCACTTGCTGGCCTTCACGAGCTGGATAATGTTCACCCATTGCTTGAAGAGCATGACAGGCGCGCTCGCGATGGTCAAGATCCATGGGACTGTCGAGTCCATCTTATTCGCTCGAGCGAGTTCCATCGCTCCTGCGCTGAAAGGGCTTGGGAAGAGGAGGGATGGTTCGGGCGAGATCGGGGTGGTCGGCGATTGCGGTTGGATCAACGCTGGCGTGATGATGGGCGAGCTGAAGCAGAGGAGGTAGAGGGCGATGAAGAAGAGCTCGTTGAGGGCGCAGGCGATGAAGAGAACGATCTGGAGGATTGTTGTTAGCTGGAGGTCGCGGTTTGCTGATGGCGCTGCCGCCTTACCTTGTTGGTGTAATACAAGTTCATGATGTAGCTTCTCTTCGCATCCACGTTCTTGTGGCTTTGAGTTTGCCCGCCCATGACCAAAGTAGCATACATGTGCATGTAGTGGCTGGCCAAATCCAAAGAGATTAGGCCTTGGAAGATCATGCTGTATGCTGGCTTCGCAGTTGCGAGGAAGACCAGCAAACAGGTCGTTGTGCATCGATCTGTCACCATATCCAGCACGGCTCCGAATCGCGTGCTCTGCTCGTACTTCCTCGCCGCGATCCCGTCTGCTGCGTCTAGGAGGCAGGAGATGGAGTAGAGAAAGCTACATCTTCGTGGGTGCAACGGCATGAAGTATAGCGAGGCTAATGCCAGGACGATACGAGAGTAGCCTAATTCCATCGTGTCAGTGTTGAACTGCGCACTCGTGTATGTCCTTGCTTTACTCACCAATCAAGTTTGGAACGAAGAGGAAGATGTTCTCGTCCGTCTCATCGCTCTCCTGAATCACTGGACCTTGCGGCTTGCCACTCACAGGTCTGCCATTGGCGTGCCCGTTGGTCTGCCTGAGCGAAGGCTCTTCAATCACGTCTTGTACCATACTGTCGATTCTCTTGAGTGTGTCTGTACTGTCTGTTCGTTCGCGGCGCTACCGGACTTTCGCGGCTGCCTGGAGGTGAAGTCGTTGTCGCCCAGCTGTATCACCAGATCGCGTTCTGAAGCTTGTTGACGATGTTCCACTTTCCCAACCTCTCAGAATTTTCGTGCTCTTCGTTCTGCTGTTGTCGTATCTGGTTGTGACCCTTATCGCAAGTAGCAGCTGTTCAGCAGAAAAAGTGGTTTATCTTCGGTGTAAAGTCGTATCGTTTAGGTTACACTCGACCGCGTGCAAGTCGAGAAGACAGCACGATATGCAAAGGAGTGTAATGTAAAGGAGCTGAATGCTTGGGAAATGCCGCTTTCTATGCGTTCATCGTCACGGAGGAGAAAGTGTGGAAGTTATGCAATCAAGAACGCGCTCGGATCCTCGTGTTCGCCGGCTGGGACTGCCGATGACTTCCGCTCCGATGAGCTACGGCAGCGACTTGCATCCTCCTCCGCCTTCACATGGCACATGCATCCCAGCCCTCCAGAAACGTGGTCAGGCTTTGGGCGACATGCACGTACGTCGGTCATCTCAGCCTGGAGGTAGACACGCGCCATGCGGACATCGAGGGAGTTTCACGTGCAGTACCCAAAACTACTTCCGCTGCCGAAACTCTACACACCGGTATCTGTTTGCAACTTCACCTGCTGCCGATATGGCATGAAGGCAAGGAGCAAGCGGAAGTTGCTGTCGACATTGGCATATGGCATACTACAGTTGCATCAGAGGTCTGTACCGAGCATGGCCATGGATGGACCTTGCTGACCTACCCCAGAAATGCCAAGACATATCTCAAGACGCTACGAACAAGATCATGGACTACTAACATCATGATGAAGATCCGGTTCCTATGTTGGAATGACAACTCTCGGTAACAGATGTGCTCGCTAGCACGCTGACATCCACGAGTTGACTAGAGCGCATCGCCTACACGTTTGAGGACAACACCAGCCAGTGAGAAAACACAGCACCACCTAAATCTTCTGGAGAGGTCAGCCTACTTCACACACACCTGACATGAAGGACATGCGGACAGAAATCGCAAGTATGGAATTGAGGACAAAGTCCTCAGAAATCAATTCTGGCTAGGATAAGTATCACCTCTCCTTTCATACATTTCTCTTCTTTACCAACTCATACAATATCTGCTACTGAGACCAGTGCACATCAACATCAATCATAAGGAAATCCAAGCTTGCAGAAAATATGTCTTGCAGCGGAAACTCCATCGACTACGAAGATAATTCAGCCACCATGGGAGTCCCAAGGGCGAAGACCAACTCTGATCCAAGATACCCCAATACAGGCAAGCCATGGACACGCGCAGACGTAGGTACCGCACATCGCAACAAGCTGTACTCCCTACTAACACTCCACAGGACGATGTCCTCCGCAGGCACCGTCGACCTACCGTCGAGACTCCATACAAGGAGCTCGAACCGATCTTTGGTCGAACAGCTCTAGCACTCCGTCTCCGAATGAACAAGTTGACAAAAGACTCCATCCGACAGTGCAAGCGCAGAAGCCAGCGCCAAACCCCGATCAAGCAAGAGTCAGACTCGAGCCGAGAACCAACTCCACAAGCAGTTCCCTCAGGCTTCAAGATTCGACTTGACTTCGGCGCTATACGACGTCGGTGTCCTCATCAGCGCAAATCACCTACGATGAAACTCAACTTCGCCACCGTGCACCCTGGTTACTGCAGATACCCACAGCTGCAGCGGTACACATCTCCCACGTTGAAGCTCAACTTCGCCGTTGTGCACCCTGATTACTGCAAATACCCACAGCTTCAGCGGTACACGACTCCCAGGCTACAGACTCAATTTTGCCTCTGTACGGGATGACTGTCGACGTGAATCAAAATCGGAAGCGGCTTCGACTCCGTCCGAGAGCGATGTGAGCATGGGACCAGCTGAGGCGGTACTGCGATCTTTTGAGGCTGAGGTTGGTTTCGAGGATTAGGCGAACTCCAAGATACCACGAGCGGTTCGACTGGCCCTTTGCGAGAACTGGACGAGAGATGAGATGAGGTGTCGAGGCTGTGGATACAAACGTGAACAAAGCTGCACAGATGAACTGAAGAAGGAAGATGGTGCTGAGCGGATTGATATGATTGAGAGAATTTATGGACTTCTCTCGAAGCTTGCGCTGATTTTGGGAGAATGAGATATTTTTGGCCACGCAGGGTACAAATATCTTGTATCAAAATAGCTAGTTGTCTGTTTAAAGCTTTGTGTAGCTCAATTCCCCCATCGTCTCATTGGTGTTGCTGTTGAAATTGTACCACGTCCCTGACATGTCCTCAAAATCTATTCCAAATGGTTCGTTACAGTGTGGATACAGCCTTTCAATCTCATGGAATTTGTCCCCTTCTTCTTCCCTCATCGCACACTTGTCTCTCAGTTTCACCACATCCCTCACGACTACATCAAACAAAGCCTCTCATGAGCTCACACCCCAGCACCATGAGCACTGCGAACAGCAGAACGCGCGCAGATATGCGATGGACCGCCGCACAGGTTCGTCGTCACTCGTTATCGAAACCAGGCAGAGCTGCACTAACGTGGCGTGTTGCAGACTGCCCAGATGGTCCAGCTCCGAGAAGCACATACGCCATGGAGACAAGTCGCGGTGATCATCGGACATACTGCGCTTGCCTGCCGCTTGCGACATATCCAGATAACAAAGCACCAACGGTTAGCCGCTCAGGGAAGCCAGCAACAGCAAAGTAGCGCTTGGTCCCGTAGAGGTGCTCAGTCTCAGAGAGATGCTCAACATCATGGTGATGCGCAGTCCCAAAGAGGTGCTGGCGGACCAGCTGTTCAGACAACGCGAACGCAGATCGTCGTCCCCGTGACTGAGTCTCACGATCCGGCTGCTGAGGCTGCTGAAAATACACGTGAGGATCCACGTGGCAATGCTGCGCAGCAAGAGAGTGCCATGGCTGACAAGGAGAAGATGGAAGAGGATGAAGCATCGACTCGATCTGGAGAGAAGGATGATGTGCCAATGTCTGAGTATGCTTGAAGACCGTCGTCACCTCAATGGACCTGTACGTTCGAGATGATCGCGTGCTGAGCGGACATCACGCCGTGGACCCAGACAACCTGGTGGTGGAAGCGCTGCCTTGTATTCAGAAGGACGGACAGAGCCTCGAAGCTGCGGCTGATGGAAGTAGATGGAAATAAAGTGCTAGTCCTGGAGCGCGTATCGGGACGAGGTGGATGATCGATGTCACTAATGTAGAGACCAAACCGGTGGTCCGGACCATGGTCCACGATGTAAGAGACTTCCAATTCTATTGAGCGAGTTAGCACGTTCAAGAATCAAAGCACATACTTGTCTCTCGCACCGTATGTCTAAGCTTGTCATGGCCGGTATATCGTAGAGCGGCCGAAGGATCATCGTCCTCTCAACTGGAGTAATGATCTCGCCTGAGGCCTCAGGCCGCGGCGTTCATGCCTGCTGTGTTCCAAGCCAATGCTGTCAGGACAGTGCGGACGCCAGATAAGTCTATCATCTTCCCTTGATGTGACTGTCTGCGGCATACACGGCAAGCCAAACGCTCAAGGCCCAGGTGTCCATCTCAGAGTGGGCGCGCACTCTGGGGTACCGCAAGGCAGGACGTGAGCTCCACAGAGCCCCACCGAAGGAGCACTTGATTAATCCTCACGTTCCTTAGGCAAGACCATGAGCCGTAAAGTTCAGAACGAATTCGACGCTCCTCGCTCTCGTGCACGAATGGAGATCCGTCAGCTCTAGGCTGCGTCCGCAGTACGGCCAGCATTTCCGACATCAGCGACACAGGTCGCAAGTGTTGAAGCCGGCGTGGAGTGTGTCGTGACTCCACGCTGCGCTACAGCCGCCGGCTCGAGCACGTTGTCCCGCCGAAACCCAGCTTCGTAAACAGCTCGAGGCATCTTTTGCGCCGTTCGTAGGGTAGCACGCTGCTGGTCGAATTTACGCACTTGTCGAACAGCTGCCACGCGGGTGATTACCAGCTTCTTAGGCTTGCGTTCGCGAACGAGATAGAACTAAGTAAGCACCAGAGGCCAAGCAGAGTGGCGGTTCGTGGCGCCATCGTGCTAGATCGAGCTTCCTACGGGTGCTGTATGTGTAATGAACAGAGTGTCGCGTCGGACGAGATGGCATGTCGCCGCGGGCCTCGAATTGCCGGATTCCGTGCTTAGGTGAGAGTCTGGGTTGGATGAGTAACGAGTTAGTGTTTCGAGTAAATGAGGGAAACGACTCAAACGAGTGGTACCTATGTAGCACACGTGCGCCGGAAATCTGTAGTGTAGCCTGCGCGCGAGATGGCATTACCTGCCGCTGTCTCGTTGTGGCTGATACCATCAAATGTCTGCAGGTGGCTCGAGTGGTCGTAGCAATACTCGACCATCAATTGCGTGCAAGTGCCACGTGATATCACCGACACCCATGAAGCAAATGCTTGCTGACTGGCGGGGATGGGTGTTGTTGGAAGCCAACTTCACGTTTGTGCCCTTTGGTTGTACTCTCCACTGCATCGCTCTTTCCACACGGCGTTCCTGGCTGATGGAGCTGGAAGGTGTCTACCCCCCTATGGATCGTCGCCGAGGACTCCAACGTCGCGCCGAGCGGCCCAGGCTCTTGTTCCGCTTCCAGCCGTGATCTCGAGGTCAATATACGAAGCGCTGAGCAAACCCGAGTATGTAACATGGTCTCACGCCATGGCACCACGTCGCGAGTGCGGTCTGCGACTCTGGCCGGAAGAATGTCCATTCGCTAGGCGCGCTGCACCATGAAGCCGGACCGGAGACACGATGAGTGGACACCAAGCGGTCGAAGCCAGCATTTTGATGTTTCAGCTTGACGGGACAGGCCGAGATCGTGCAGGCGCCACAAGCACAAAGAGATCATTAATGGCGACGCTGGCCGTCTTTCTGCGCGTTCTTCTCGTTTGTGCTGCTTTTCATTTCATCGAGTCGCCCGTTCGAGCATTCATCAACAAGACTCCGCACTGTCTTCGAGGCCGCGTAGACACCCGCGCCATCTCATCATCGAGGTTTCGCCGAGTGGACTGGCCTTCGTCATCAGATGCTAGCAGGGCTGTTGTTCTTAACACAACTCTCTACCCTCTCTCAGCGCCGCGAGGTTTCTGCTCAAGAGTCAAGCACAATACGTCAGCACCACACGTCAGCCCTTGGACTCAACGGCTCTACATATCCCGGGCGTGACACGAAGGCGAGCACCACGGCAATCAAAGCCACCACCGCATAGCGCCAAAAGCCAATTGCTCCTACATATAACAAGCCGTTCACCACTGCGTACAGGGATAATGCGACAATGACCCTCCTTTGCCCACGCTCACTGGCTTTATTCACCGGCGACTCCTAAATTTGGACAGTGCATTGTTCGACGCGACCCATACAAAGTCTTGCTGCGCCTCTCGAAACAGCTGCACGACCGTTGACCCACAAGCTTAACGAAACTACACCCGACAACGGGGCGAACAGATTCGCTCGATTGCTGGCACTAATTGCACGGGCAATCTCTACAACGAGTGCGTGCAGTCCTCTCATACGCTAAATCCGGGGCTGCGCTAGTACTTGGCTGTTCTGCTCCTCGAATATCCTGCACATTTCTGGTCCGCCTCTCTAACCGTTCCCGGACGATCGTCACCCCTTTGTTTTAGCACGGACCTCGCCGAATCTCAGAACATCGCGCTGGCCGCGAATGCACTCTCTGCTTTCTCACCTACATCACGCTCGTGGGCTTGTTGGACAACCGGTCGCCGCCCATGTCGGTGGCATCATTGCGCGAGACCCATTGCCCGAGGCAATAGCGGCACCCCACCCATACATCGTCCAAGACACTGGAGTGCAGCTCAACATGACGGCCGCGGCGACGCCCTATGATCATGGACTGGCTGGCGTCAACCAGGGCATGAACTTCCTCTTCACTCATGTCTTGATTGCCTCTTTTTGCGGCCTACTTCTTGCCACATTGCTTTACCGATGGTGGCACATGCTTCATTCACATTTTCGACACATTTCGAGTATGGGACGAGATGCCGACCAAAGATACTGGATGTACAACCAGAACGGAATCTGGCCTTGGCTCAAGAAGAATCTGCTCTACGCACCTTTGTTTCGAAATCGACACAATCGAGAATTCCGCCTTACAGAGGTCGTCAGTGTCGGCACATTACCTTCGAGGTTCCACTCGGTCCTACTCGTTCTTTACTTGGCGTCAAATATCGCCTACACACTCGCTATTGATTGGAATCTCAAGTTTTCACCGGCCATTGCCCAGATGCGTGGTAGAACGGGCGTGCTGGCTGCGCTCAACCTGATACCGACAGTTTTGTTTGCACTGCGGAATAATCCACTAATACCGATCCTTGGAGTTTCTTACGACATATTCAATCTTCTGCACCGCTGGTGCGCACGCGTGATGATACTGGAGGCTATCGTTCACTCACTCATGTGGGGCGTCAACGCCACGGCTTCTGGTGGACTCGAGCAGGTCCTGGTTTCGCTGCAAACCTCGCGAAGTTACAGCTGGGGAATGGTCGGGTCTTGCATCTTCACCTTCATGTTGTTTTCAAGCGTCGGAGCTGTACGCCATGCATTGTATGAGACCTTCCTGAACAGCCATCGACTCTTCGCGCTCATGGGCATCATTGGAGTATATATCCACCTGGACGCCGCGAATCTACCGATGCTCCCATGGGTTCAGCTTTGCCTTGCCTTCTGGGTGGCTGAGATAGTCTGGAGGATATCGAGGATCCTATACCACAGTTGGAGCAGAAAACGAGGACTTACAAAGGTCACTGTGGAGTACTCTTCGGCAGAGGCATGCCGAGTGACTTTCGAGCTATCGCGGCCGTGGAAGTGGACCCCAGGCTGTCATGTGCACGCGTACATTCCAGCTCTGGCACTTTGGTCAAGTCATCCATTCTCGGTGGCTTGGGCTGAAAACAGGTCGAGGGCTGCGCCAATGGAGATTGAGATGGAGAAGCTTGCGCCTGCGGAAGCGGTACTGGTCAACGACGTGAGCACCCGGCCTTTCGCTCGCGAGAGGAACTATCACCGCAAGAGTGTGCCTCTTCAGACGCTCATCAATGCACCGGATACAACGCCGCAGCAGGAGGCCATCAAAAATGCACGACTCCGAAACTCGGATGTCACTCACCTCTCCTTAATCGTCCGAGCTAGGACTGGCATGACACGAAAGATGTTGAACAAGATCTTGCAGCAACAGACCAAGTCTTACACCACATGGGGCTTCATCGAAGGTCCCTATGGCGGTCACCACTCGTTGTCGTCTTACGGCACAGTCATTCTTTTTGCTGGAGGAGTTGGCATTACACATTGCGTCGGCTATGTTCATCACCTTCTCCAGCAGTATCAAGCCGGTATATGCAGCACGCGCAAGATTCTGCTGGTCTGGTCAGTACCCAATACGGACTCCCTCGAATGGATCCGAGAATGGATGGACATCATCTTGAGAATGGAAGGACGCAGAGACGTCCTCCGAATCCAGCTCTTCGTGTCGAAACCTCGACACAGAAATGAAGTCGTCTCCAGCACAGGGAGTGTTCAGATGTTCCCAGGACGCTGTTCACCACAGACCGTCATGGACAAGGAAATCCCAGAGCGGATAGGGTCTGTTGGCGTGACCGTCTGTGGCCCAGGTGCCTTTGCAGACAGCGTCCGAGCGGCTTGCAGATCCGTGATGGACGAAGTATCGCTGGACTTTATTGAAGAAGCGTTCACGTATTGAGGTGGCGCAGATTATTTCACGACGTAACGGCAGGCTTAGAGGCTAGCTTTCAATGATACCCATTGCATTAGCATTGCATAGCGGAATTGTACATAGACCTTGCGTCAATCGAGATCACAGTTCCCTGATGATAGAACGAAAGTGGTGTTCTCTGTTCCCGCTCGTTGGTTTCGCTCGAATCCAGCAGTCCAGTCAACCCCAAGCAGTAGTAGCATGTGCAATGTATGCAGGGGATGAGAGCGCGGCTGAGGGGATCAACACGCGTTCTTGGCCGTCGAATGTTTCATCGGCGGACCCTGTCGATGTCATTGCAGCTGCTGCAGGGGCTTTGTGGAGAGATTCGGACGGAGGCACATCAAATGGCCCGACCGACCATGTTGCGTTCGTATCAGGCAGATACCGACCTGTCGCTACTGAAATGCATCTGTCTTCCTTCCTTTCGCATACACTGTGAAGCGTCAATTGAAGTCGCTGATGCACCACCCGAATTAGAGACGATCCTCGTATCGCGCTCGACGATCTGCGCTGGCAACAGTCTGTTACTTTCTTTCATGCCAAACCTGCTCAACCACATACCTGAAGGTCGCATGACATGAACACTTGCCGCGATCATGGATATCCATCGCTTGCCAACGCCCGCGAGGCAGCAGATTGCGCAACTCGACGAAGACCTCGAGAATGAAGAGATCACGCGCAAAGGATACGAGAAGAGGCGAACCATGATCCTGTCGCAATACTTCGACAAAGAGCAATTGGAGGTAGCGGGGATCAATGCGAGTGACGGGACGAGCATGTACTCGGCGGCGGGGACTGGACATGCTAGAGGAACAAGCTATGGCAGCATACCAGCAGGACCTTTCACCCAGGACTACAGCACGTACTCGGAGGAGCCATACGGGCAGCAGCAGTACAATGACGGACGACCCGTCACTCCTGGCTACGATGCTGGACCCCTCAGCCAGGTGCAGAGGTTTCAAGAGCAGCAGTTGGGCATGCGACCACCACAACCGAGACAGTCTTCCATCGGATCAGGACTGAAACCCGTGACGCCTGGCAGTAGCAGACCTGAGAGCCAGGAAAGTCGAGCCTCCAACAATGGCACAATGGTGAACTTGGACTATGCCTTCAACCCAGATCGGAGAGAGAGCCACGACACGTCAAGCAGGATGAGCACCATGATGGACTCGCAAGGCTATTTCTCCGACTTTACAGGGCAGCAGATGGAAGACAGGAGGCCACGGGAGAGCTATGGAGGACCGCAGCGATACAGCATGGGCGAAGCTTTCTCACCAACTGCCATGATACCACCACCGCTCATGGGCGACGATATGCCTGCCGCACACGTGCACCAACTACCTCTCGAGCCTCGCGATGTGCCATTCGCCGTGTACGATCCTCACAATCAGAACATCCCGATGTCAAAGTTCGACAACATTGGTGCAGTGCTGCGGCATCGAGGGAAGATGCAGGCGCGGCAACCTGCGTACTGGGTGCTTGATCCGAAAGGCAAAGAGACAGCTTCGATAACATGGGACAAGCTCACGTCTCGCGCAGAGAAGGTCGCACAAGTGATCAGGGACAAGTCGAATCTATACCGAGGAGATCGAGTCGCTCTGGTTTACCGGGATACTGAGGTGATAGAGTTTGCGATTGCATTACTGGGCTGCTTCATCGCAGGCGTTGTCGCAGTCCCAATAAACAACGTGAACGACTATCAGAAGCTGTCGCTCCTCCTTACTACAACCCAGGCACATCTTGCGTTGACGACAGATAACAATCTGAAAGCTTTCTCTAGAGACATCTCGAACCAGCGGCTGAAGTGGCCGACAGGCGTGGAGTGGTGGAAGACGAATGAGTTTGGCTCCTATCATCCTAAGAAGAAAGATGGAGACACACCGTTGCAGGTGCCGGATCTGGCTTACATCGAGTTTTCGCGAGCCCCGACTGGAGACTTGCGAGGCGTGGTGCTGTCGCATCGCACTATCATGCATCAGATGGCTTGCCTGTCTGCTATACTATCTACGATGCCGCAGACCGAGAATCACGACACCTTCTCCTCAACGCTTCGCGCATCGGATGGATCGTTTGTTGCGCCTCGTCAAGGACGGCACCAGACCATCTTGTCCTACCTCGATCCTCGAGAGAGCTGCGGTCTGATTCTTGGTGTTTTGTTGGGTGTATATGGTGGGCACACGACCGTGTGGTTCGAGAGCAAGACAGTCGATACGCCTGGCATGTACGCACACCTCATCTCAAAGTATAGAGCGACGGTCATGGTGGCAGACTATCCTGGACTGAAGCGTGCTGCATACAATTATCAGCAGGATCCTATGGCAACGAGGAACTTCAAGAAAAACATGGAACCGAACTTCTCCTCTGTCAGGATCTGCCTGATAGATTGTCTGACTGTCGACTCGGAGTTTCATGAGATTCTGGCAGATCGATGGCTCAAGCCAATGCGGAATCAACGAGCTCGAGACTTGGTAGCGCCAATGCTGTCGCTTCCAGAGCACGGCGGCATGATTATCTCAGTCCGCGATTGGCTTGGCGGCGAGGAGAGAATGGGCTGTCCACTGACTGTCGAAGAGATCGAAGATGGCAGCGACCCTGACACTCCAAGTAGTCCGACTACCGCCAACGGATACACCAGCTTACTAGACGGCAGTAACAGCGAGAAGAAAGCGGCTAAGAACAGCAAGCGCAGCAGATCTGAGTTAAGTGAAGTTCTTCTAGACAAGGAAAGCCTCAAGACGAATGAGGTCGTCATAATAGCCATGGGCGAAGAAGCACGGAAACGTGCCAATGAGCCCGGCACTGTCCGCGCGGGTGCTTTTGGGTATCCCATTCCTGATGCGACGCTCGCGCTGGTGGATCCTGAGACGAATCTGTTGTGTGCACCATACACCATTGGTGAGATCTGGGTGGACTCGCCTTCGTTGAGCGGAGGCTTCTGGGCATTGCCAAAACACACAGAAACGATATTCCATGCAAGGCCATACCGTTTCGTCGAAGGCAGTCCAACGCCTGTCCTTGTCGAACCGGAGTTCCTGCGAACTGGTCTGCTTGGATGCATCATCGAAGGCAAACTATTTGTGCTCGGTCTTTACGAAGATCGGATCAGGCAGCGAGTCGAATGGGTCGAGCATGGCGCACACGAGGTCGAACACAGATACTTCTTCGTGCAACATCTGGTTTCGAGTGTCATGAAGACGGTGCCGAAGATTTACGACAGCTCGGCGTTCGATGCGCATGTCAATGGCGAGTACTTGCCAATCATTCTCATCGAAACACAAGCGGCAAGTACAGCACCGACGACGACCGGTGGTCCACCACGGCAGCTTGACATACCGTTCTTAGACTCCTTGAGCGAGCGAGTCATGGAGGTGCTATATCAGGAACACCACCTTCGAGTCTACTGCGTGATGATGACTGCACCAAGTACACTACCACGCGTAGTCAAGAATGGTCGGCGCGAGATCGGCAACATGCTGTGCAGGAAAGAGTTCGACAATGGCAATCTTCCTTGCGTGCACGTGAAGTTCGGAATCGAGCGCGCTGTGCAGAACCTTCCGCTTGGAGACGATCCCGCAGGTGGTATATGGTCGCCAATGTCTAGCAACGCTCGTCAAGATATGCTCGCAATGCATGTGGACAAGCAGTACTCTGGCGTCGACCACAGAGAGGTCGTTATCGATGACCGGACGAGCACACCACTGAACCAATTCAGCAATATCCACGATCTGATGCAGTGGCGAGTCACGCGCCAGGCCGAGGAGCTCTCCATCTGCACGATCGATGGCAGAGGGCGGGAAGGCAAGGGCGTGAACTGGAAGAAGTTCGACCAAAAGGTTGCTGGTGTGGCCATGTACCTCAAGAATAAGCTTAAGGTCACGGCCGGCGATCATTTGCTGCTCATGTACACGCACTCGGAGGACTTCGTGTATGCGGTTCATGCGTGCATATGTCTTGGAGCGATTGTTGTGCCGATGGCGCCTGTCGACTCGAACAGACTGAGCGAGGATGTGCCGGCGTTGCTGCATATGATTGCTGACTTCAAGATCAAGGCTATTATCGTCAATGCCGATGTGGATACTGTTCTTAAGCAGAAGGCAGTGTCGCAACATCTGAAGCAGACGGCGATGATCTTGAAGATCACGCTTCCGCCGACTTACAACACGACCAAGCCACCGAAGCAGAACCACGGCTGCAGAGATCTTGGGCTCACGATTCGACCTGCATGGGTCGCTCCGGGATACCCAGTCGTGATCTGGACATACTGGACGCCGGATCAGCGACGGATTGCAGTGCAGCTTGGGCACAATACACTCATGGCTCTGTGCAAGGTACAGAAAGAAACGTGCCAGATGACTTCAACAAGGCCGGTACTGGGCTGTGTCCGCAGTACGATGGGTCTCGGCTTTCTACATACTTGTATGATGGGTATTTTCCTCGCAACGCCCACATACCTGGTCTCGCCCGTCGACTTCGCCAGCAACCCGAACGTGCTCTTCCAGACACTTGCTCGATACAAGATCAAGGACACGTATGCGACGAGTCAGATGTTGGACCATGCCATTGGTCACGCAGCTGGCAAGGGCATTCAGATGCACGAGCTGAAGAACTTGATGATCGCTACAGACCAGAGACCTAAGCCTGATGTCTATGGCCGTGTTAAGCAAGCTTTCGCTCAACCTGGCCTGGACAAGACGGCTATCAACACGATATACAGCCACGTGCTGAATCCCATGGTTGCAAGTCGGAGCTACATGTGTATCGAGCCGATTGAACTCTTCCTGGAGCCAACAAGTTTGCGGAGAGGTTTGGTAGTGCCAGTTGATCCGGACACAGAACCTTTCGCGCTTCTCGTGCAAGACTCCGGAATGGTGCCAGTAAGCACACAGATCAGCATCGTGAATCCAGAAACGAATAGACTGTGCCTGACTGGCGAGTACGGTGAGATCTGGGTACAATCAGAAGCCAACGCACACGCCTTCTACGGCTCGAAGGATGCCTTTGACGCAGAGAGATTCAATGGACGGACAATTGACGGTGACCCTGGCGTGCGATACGTTCGCACTGGTGACTTGGGTTTCCTGCATAATGTCAGTAGGCCCATCGGTCCTGGTGGCAACATGGTGGAGATGCAGGTGCTGTTTGTGCTGGGCACGATTGGTGAGACATTTGAGGTGAATGGATTGCAGCATTTCCCGATGGATGTTGAGGCGAGCGTGGAGAAATGTCATCGTGCGCTCGTCAGAGGTGGATGGTGAGTTGGTTCATCAATATCGGGGCGGGATCATGCTAACATTGTGACAGTGCCATCTTCCAAGCCGGCTCATTGCTTGTCCTGATTGCGGAAGTCAGGACCAGAGCTTTCTTGGCGTCCCTCGTGCCGATCATCGTCAACACGGTCCTCAACGAACACCAGCTAGTCCTTGACATCGTAGCCTTCGTCGCCCTTGGCGACTTTCCCCGTTCCCGACTTGGCGAGAAGCAACGCGGAAAGATCCTAGCAACCTGGGTAGCGCGCAAGATGCGCACCATTGCGCAGTTCAGCATTCGTGATCCCGACGCAGAAGGTAGCGTCGGCACCGTTGTTCCCGAAGAACACGTCCAAAACCTCCAACGACGAGGTAGCGCTCAAGCAAGTCTGCGCCGAGGTGAAAGCTCTCTCCGCCACATGGAGAGTCTCGCAACTATGCCAGTCGCAGAAGTAAGCCCTAACGCAGAAATGGGCGACCCTCTGCACCTCCACGTACCACCAGATCCCTCCTACTCGCGCCCGGAACCACCACGAAACGACGATACTCCGACGAACGAGAGACCGCAACCGTTGAATTTGAACACGACGCTGGACTACTCCCCAATGGACCCTTACAACCAAGGGCCACCAGCGGATCAGGACTTTGGACATTCGCAGCATGATTATGATCCTTATGCGCCGCCGAGCCATGGATATCCGGATTATCCTTCACACTCGCAGTCATACCAACCTAACCCGGACTCACCCGTGGAGATGCCACAACCACTCGGCGGAGGCTTGAGAATTGCGAATCGAACAAGCGTGACTAGTGATGACGAGGGCGATTGGGGATCAGAGGCGCTTAAGCAGATGAACTTGAATAAGTAGTGTTCGAGCGGGAGGTTAGGAAAGCCGGAATTGGTAGGCGATTTGGAGCATACCATTATTGTACAGAGCATTCCCATGGCGTGAGCGGACGACAGTGGAGGGCATTTTCGTCGTCAAGCAGGTGGTCATCAAAGTTGGGACTTTGGAAATCTTGGAATAGCATTTAGAGCATAGCATGGCGATTCGGCAAGGGCGATCACGAGGTTACGGGAACCAGGATACCATCATTGATCTACACGGCGCTTAAAATGCAACTTTTTCATCTGTCGGAGGTTGAAGGGTGCAGGATCACTTGACAGGCTGGGTTTCAGTGCTGTTTGAGTTCCATACAAGTAGGGGCGCTTACATAGATTGCCGACTTTGGGGAGATAAGCCAGAGCACAGAGCAAAGCGCTTGGGAAAGTCGGGTCTACTCGAAGATTGAGAAATTGAGCTACAAGACGCATTGTCTGAATTAGGTACGTTTTGGTGTTGTCACTCATCGTGCAGTTCTGTCGCTTGTGGTGCGTCATCATCAACCGACCACTGGTATCTATGCACACTCTCATCTGTTTGTCTCAAGAAGTAAAGCAAGAAGCTGCCACCACCTGTCGCCCTTGTCGCCGTAGAACACCGGCCCGTGCCGCTCAAAATAGAACCGTCGTTGCTTGCTGCTACTCGTCAAGCATAAAACCAATACTCCGCCGCATACTCGATCTCAAACGCCGCCGGCATCCCCGTACAAGTATTCGGCGGTTGGCCTCCGGCAGTGTTGACACGATAGACTTCCTGAAACTCGCATTGATCCTCATTCTTAGTCGTGAGCTTGAGCCAAGGCACTGACCCGTAGCCTCGCCCATCCTGCCCCATCACGGCCGTATCGGGCGCATCCGTCGCATTGACCTTCTTGAACCCGCCCTGTCCGAAACTGGCCAGACTTGTGTCGAGATTGAAGTATGCTGTCGTTGCGTCGATGAAGTAGTGGTGGCCGGACAGATCCCGGTACATGGGGGATTGAGCGTTAATGTTGGATGGCGTGGGACATTCTAGGGCGATGTTGGGGATGGCGGAGAGGAGGGTTGGGGAGTCGGCTGAGAGACAGGTCACGTTGAAGAGGGAGGCGAGGGCTCCGGCTGCGACGGGGACGGCGGTGGTGTTGGTTGTGTCGCAGGTGTAGTTTTGGGTTCCGCGGCCGACGGCGACGTGGTAGAGGGTGAAGCCTTCTGTTGGGGGTGGTAGAGGCTTGGGTGCTATGTGGTTGTGAGTGTTGGTCAATGGGAAGTGGGTTGGAGGATGGGCTTACCTTGAGGTAATTGAGCTGATGCGAGGTTGCATTGTGAGGACACGTCTGCTCGCCCTCGCCACGAATGCCTTGAGTTGTGCCACCAGTCGCCGAATGTTCGCTTCTCTTCTTGGACGTATGGTGCTGCAGCAACGACGCTCGTCAACGCGAGCAACAGACTCGCTTGTGTGAACAACATCCTTGTTGTACGCGAGTGTTGTGTGGCTGTGATCGATCGAATCGTCGTTGGTCGACAACGATCAATGCGGTTGCTATGCCGTCGATGTTGTTGTTCGCGGCTGCCAAACGGATGAGTGCAATGCAGTCGGGAAAGTTCTGTACAAATGGCAATACCAGCAGCAATGACAACCGACCCTCGCTTTGTTGCAAGCGCTTCCTCACATTCTATATACATGGCTGACATGTGTACGACAGTGAGGTACCTCCTACATGTACATGCGTCTGTGCCATTAGCCGCCCAGCATGGAAATAGCAACATAATTCTCCACATCTTGCATTTTGGCTCAAGCTTCCCGTTGCCCTTGTGCGTCCCGGCCGTTTGGGTATGCACGCTAGCCCAGGGTCTGAGCGTCTTTCACGCGACGACCTTCGCATTGTGGCATGGCAGTCCGCGTGAAGGGCCTCAGTCCATGTCGATGGATACGCTTGACCCTCGTGGAGTATGATCGTGGCAGTCTCTGGTCATCTTGCGACAATCGTCTTCGGACTCGGAAAAGGCGGCATGGAACTTCTCTTACCAAATCCGTCCCCAAACCTCTCACAGGCGGCCGCAGCTCCACCACCTGCACACACAGCAGATCTGCATCAGCCTGCATTTAGTCGCGTTAGCAAAAGCCGCATAAATTGCTGCATGCATGCATCCAGGTGCGGAGATCTATTGTTGGCAAATTACCCATCATCCACCGTTTCGGACTGACCAGTGAGATCCACCCGGGCGCTTACAAGCATCTGGGCGTCTGGCGGTCCGCAGAATGGCTGGCTCACGACTCACCATCCGATTTGACGCCCACCGACCTCTTGCGTTTCAGACTCCTCTTCGACAGCTGTCCTCCTGCCGTACAACCAGCGGGCCGCATGGATTCCGTTACTTCTCAATCCTCCTGTCGAATCACAATCGAGTTGAATGCCGTGGAAGCCGTACAGGTACCGGAATTGTGTGGGCGCGGAATCTAGCGAAAATGCACATGTCTAGGTATTGCGTATGTTGCTATCCGATTCCCCAGGGATAGACCTGGTCAATTCACTTGTTGGACGTGTCGTGTGCGAGAGTCCCTCGGGGGATCAGACGCGTGCAGGAAATGGTCATTGATTTGCTCGATTGGGAGCGGTAGTGGCGAACCTGTGGCGTCTTCAGGATGGTGTCCTCGGAGGCGTTCGTTGATCTTTGGACTTGAAGCCTTCTATCAGCCTGTTGCACCAGCGCTTCCGGCTGGAACAGCAGTCCGATACAATTTGGACGGCGGAGCTTGGAAGTGAAGGTCGTTCTCGAGCATTGTGGAAATCAGGTCGTAACATTGGGTGCCAGAAAACGGCCAGTGTGGCTTTCATGACACCTGCTTCTGCACGACACTGAATCTGACTCGAACGTGGTTGCTTCATACTTCTGTCATCGTCGTGGTTGCCTTACGTTGCCTGTCCCCGCTCGTACATCCTTCATCAACCTCCAGCTTGGAAGCCTTCCTGTTCCCAGTCACCATGACCAAGATCTGCACCTCCACCAGTGCCAGCATTGGCGGCTGCAGCAGCTACCGAGCCAGCCATCGTGCTGGCGGACAAGTGACTGGCGTGTTTCTCAATGTCTGAGGTGCCCATCCAATAGAGCATACCGAACACTAGCAAATGCAAGGCTAAGCAATATAGGGCAAACAGGTTCCTGCTCGTGCGGGTCGCGAGTACCATGCGCGTGATCTGGAAGACGACACGCTCGGGCAGGCTCATGCGTTTCAGTGCTCTGGCACTTTCTCGGCCGCGGAAGGCAGCGAAGGGTGAGATGTTCTGCTCGTAAGCAGATCTATATCGATCGAGTGACAGGCCTGATGGCGTGTCTGCGGAGCCGACTTGCACTGTTGATGGATTTGGGTTGGATCCATATGCTGCGCCTGACGACGCTGGCTGACCTCTGTTGTAGGTCGACACATAGCGTGTCTTCTCGTACAGGTTGAGGTTGTCTCTCTGCAGCGAGGCCACTTCTGACCGTAATGATGACACGACCTGATATTGCTTCTGCAGCTCTATCTCGAGCTCGCCGATCTTTTTCTTGAAGCGATCGCGCTGTGCTGTCACCATGGGCAGAATACCCGGACCACCACCGACTGGCTCGCCTGCCCGGAGTGACTCCAGCGTTGGACTGCCAGTCCCAGACGAGCCAGGCTCGAAGCCGCCGATTATAGATGAAGTGGGTGAAGTACCACCCCGACTTCTACGGCTCCCATATTGGGACTTGGGGAAGCGTGAGGTGTATGTGCCGGCCACGGACATGGTTTCAAACGCATTTGATGCTTCTTGCTGGGTCTTTTGAAGGTCAGTCTCCAATATCGCATTGAGGTTACGCGCCTTCTCGAGGTCCATGTTTGTGCTTGAGAGGTCTTCCTGCAGCTGCTCTAGCCTCCGCTGTAATTCCTGATGAGAGACACGAAGCTCTGTCAGATCATTGCTCAGCTTCTTGTTTCGTGCAACGAGAAGTTGCTCCAAACTCTCGCTCTTCTCCTCGGATGTGGATCCGTTCGTTTGTGAAGTCTCTTCATCCGCATCGTCTATGCTGGAAAACTCGATAGCTCTAAGCATATCAAGTTCGCGCTTAACTTCATCGTAAGCGCTCCACCTCTCCACCTTGGCCCGTAGTGCATCACGATCAGATTTTAGCGACTTCAATTCCCGCTCGACGCCTCGAAGCTTCGACTCGACTGAATCCCTCGCCGCATCCTTGTCGTGTCGTGCTGAATCTAGCTTGCGCAGAAGTGAAGTGTTCTCAGACCGTAACCTCAGGAACGACGGATCGTCCTCGACCGCTGTACTTCTCGCCGAGCTGTTCGACTGACTTGCATATTGCGCCAGCTCCATGCGCAACTGTTCATTCCTCGCCTCGACCTCAGCCAGCCGAATGTTCACCTTCTCCAGCTCGGAGTTGGCAATGTCGAGCTCTGCCGCAGTAGCGTTGCTGCGAATTACATCCGAAGTCTCTTCGCCGGACTTCTCCAGCCGCTGTGACACTTCATAGTTCGCCTTGAGCTCTTTCAGCAGGCGATCCTGGTTCTCGACCTTCTCCTCCAGATTTCGCTCTTTCGACGTCCAGTTGTCCTCCTTCTCCTTCAACACCGCAGACCACGATTCTTCTACTTCCTTGATGCGACTGTCTTGTGAAACTTCGAAAAACTGTCTCTTTTCGCGCTCCTCTTCCAGCAGTTTCTCAGTCTCTTCCAGCTCGTTGTTCAGGGTTGAAACTTGCTTATGCAGCCTCTCGTTCTCTGCCTCCAGCTTTGGTACGACCTCGTCTGCCATGACTAACGAATCGATTGATGCTTCAAGCAGAGGATACGGATCTGGTGCCTCAGATAACGGTGAATAAGCTTGCATGAAAGCTGTCGATACTGCCTTGCTCTGGTTGGAGAGCAGATCGATATAGCCTTGATACATCTTGAGCAGGTCCTTGATCTCGCCCAATTTGCCAGTGTCGTCCAGCTTGCGAAACTCCTTCGTCTTCTGCGCAAGCTCTTTCCTGTGCACAAGCGAGTCCTTTTGCTGGGTGACCATGTCCGCAGCGGTAGTGTCTAAGCTGGAGACCAGCTTGGTCAAGTCCAGCGACCGCCATGCTGCTACTGCTTGCTGGAACTTATTGCCCGTGTCGGTCGATGTTCTCGCGTCGCCGTCGTGGCTCGTCCTCGCTGTGCCATTGTTTGGAGTATCTTTCGCGCCCTCGATGGTGTAGTCCTCATCGTGCTCTTCTGTCGTCCCGACCATCTTCACGGCTGCATTACTCCCCCTGCTCCTAGACGCGCGTTGTCTCGTCGTCGAGCTCGGAAGTCTGATCAGTCCTGACGTTCAAGGGTCGGTCACCACTGGAGCGGCTAGGTCAATGTATTCCGCGTTCTGTTGAGCTCGTAATCGTAGAGTAGGTGTATGTTGTTGCGGAGAGGACGGAGGTGTCCTCTGGGAGCACCACGCCTCGGAGCTGTTGGCGGGGGGAAAGTGCAGCCGAAGGGATCGCATGTCATGGCAGCATCTTCAATATGACCATGTCCCTTACATGAATGTCCTAATGGCTCGGCCACCCTGGATAGAAGTGTCAATGCCATGATCGAGCACATTTGGCTGCTATGGGATTTATAGATGGTTCCAATGCAGCAACATCCTACAACCAGGATGGCACATCTGGAAGCTATACACTCCGCGAGCTGATCAGAGATGTACCCCTCTCGACCGACGACGACGGCGTACAGGCGCATATCACCTGTGTAGACGCATGGAACGGCAACTTATACATAGGCACATCTGCCGGACAAGTGCTGCATTATGTCTCCATTCCACCAGATCCATCCGATGAGAGCGGCCAGCCCAGTTACATCTTCGCGACCAAGATTGAACCTACCTTCAACACAGCGCAGGAGGGGACAGAAGCTGGAGTCAAGCAGATACTACTATTGCCCAACGTGAGCAAGGCATGCATAGTCTGCAACCAGACCCTCACATTCTATACCCTACCGGAGCTCAGTCCTGCCTATGGCGGCATCAAGCAAGCGAGCTGTTCGTGGGTCGGTGGGCTGGATAAAGATGTCAGTGGCCAAGAGAACGGGAACGGTACGGTTGTGGTCATATGTCTTCGGCAGAGGCTACGGTTGATTCGCATGAAACAAGATGGAACACGGCCTGAGAAGGTCCGGGACATCGAGCTTGGTGGCATTACAGTTCTTGAGCGAAGGGGAGATCTCGCTTGTGTCGCAGATGGACAGTTATACTCCTTGCTAGATGTCGTCAATCATCGCAAGAACGAGCTCTTTCCTATCTCGTCGTTGAGCGTACCTCAGCCGCCTAGGCAGGAGGAGCTTGTCCCGCCGTTTCAGAACCGTCCTGCTGCGCGCAGCTTCTCCTCCAGGAGTCCTATAAGACAAGATCGCGGCCACCAGAGGAACATCAGCTTGGGCGGCAAGCCTCAAAGCAATGATCGCCTGCAACCAGACAGCAGCTCTCCGTGGCCTGCGCGAGGGGCCTCGAGGCAAGACGAGTCGCCAGCGGCACCTTCGAGCAGAGATGAAAGTCCGACCAAGCCCGCACCTGAGCCTGCATCACGAGCGTCCTTGGATTCGCAACCAGTGGAAGATGCGCAGCCTTCTCGACCCGTACCGCCTCATGTTCTATCACCAACACCAAATGAGTTCCTGCTAACCACCGGCACCAAGTTGGAAGATCCCGGTGTGGGCATGTTTGTCAACCTCGATGGCGATGTCGTACGTGGGACTCTGGAGTTCAGCAGCTACCCTGAATCGCTCGTACTGGACGGCACCGGTCAGTCTGCAGCTGAGCCATCGCCCGAAAGCGAGAACCAACAAGGATATGTACTTGCAGTAGTGCGAAGAGAACACGAAGGCTCAATGCAAGTCTGTATCGAGGTACAGAGGTGGGACATGGATCCAGGTGAAGCTCACCGTAGCAAAGAATGGCTGACTCTGGCCTCAACGAAGGAAAAACCCGAGGACGTTTCCTTCACCCGCGGTATAGGCCTTAGGAATGCTTCCACTTCTGCTGAACTGACCGCCCATGGTGTATCGTCAGGTCTCCGTTTAAGGAGACTGATCATCAGCGATCAAATAGATGAGGCCCTCGACGTACCACGGAATGAGGAAGAGGACAAGCTGGCTGCACGATTCGCTCATGTACAAGCGAGTGTCTTGCTCTATGCCAAGGACAGAGTCTCATGGATCGCGAGAACACCAATGATCGTGCAACTAGATCGGCAGCTGGACGCGGCTGTACAGCAGTCAGGAGACAGCCAACTCTTCATTGAGGTCCCGACAGTGCAAAGCGTGGTTAACAGTATTCGTGGCCAGCAACCTCAGAGCGAGCTCGAGTTCCTCACATTGACTTACATTCGACAAAAAGCGGCCATCCTCTTGTTCGGCCACCTCGTCCTCCAGACCATCAATGGAGTGGTCTCATACGAGCACGACAAGAGACGCACCGAAGATGCGCTCGTGGCAGGGGAGATCGATCCTCGCATAGTCCTCACTCTAGTACGTCCACTTGATCAAGAGATTGTCGAGGGCAGACACGGCATCTGGCTGCCACAAGGACTGCGCGACACTGTTGACAAAGTTCGAAAGAGTCTCAATGCCAACGAGCTCAAGCGAGATGTCAAAGGACCCTACGGTGACAATCTTCTGAAGCTCATCAAGCAGTATTTGATGGTTTGGCGGAAGAAGAAGGGGTTTGGGAGTGTCGCCGATGAATCGTCAGTGTTCCAGACAGTAGATGCGGCGCTACTCCACGTCCTGTTTCTGCTCGATCACGACAGTCCTCGAGGACCAGCCACGACCGGCACAATACGCGAGGAGCTCAATCAGGTAGTCGATAAAGGCGTCGACTGCTTCGACAGAGCTATCGAGCTATGCGAGCATTTCCATCGGCTCTATGTCCTCAGTCGTCTGTACCAAAGTCGCAAAATGGTGTCGGAGGTTTTGGCCACCTGGAAACGCATCGTGGAGGGTGAGAAAGATACAGGCGGCGAGATGATCGAAGGCGAGCACGACATTCGCAGATACATTGCCAAGATCAGAGACAGTGCTCTCGTCGAAGACTATGGCGCCTGGCTTGCGCATAGAAATCCCAAGCTAGGTGTTCAAGTCTTCGCAGACGACAGCAGCAAGGTGCGGTTCCAGCCGACCCAGGCGGTCGCGATCCTTAAGCAGAGAGCGCCAGGCGCTGTCAAAGACTATCTGGAGCATCTTGTCTTCGGCAAAAACAACGCTCAGTATGTCAATGACCTCATCGCATTCTACCTCGATACCGTCCTGCACGAGCTGGAGCAGTCGGAAGAGTCGAGGAAGACTTTGGTGCAGTCGTACGAAACGTACAGGGCTCTGCACCCCCCGAAGCCGACATATCGAGAATTCATCACTGACAACGCCATCGAAGCAGAGTGGTGGCAGAATCGGCTACGACTGCTGCAGCTCATTGGCGGTAGCCACGATGCAGCATCACAGTACGATGTCCATACGCTTGGGGAACGTCTTGCGCCGTACAGCGATGAGCTAGTACCAGAGATGATTATCCTCAACGGGCGAGAAGGCAAGCACGAAGCAGCGCTACGACTCCTAACCCACGGTCTTGGCGACTACGACACGGCAATACGCTACTGTCTTCTGGGCGGATCGAGTATCTTTCATCCGAGCTCTGGACTTGTCCCCGACCAACCTCTCCCTTCGAAGGAAGAGCAATCTCATCTCTTCCAGTACCTTCTCAACGAGTTCTTCAAGATCGAAGATCTCAGCGAGCGGCTTGAACGCACAGCGGAACTGCTAGAGCGATTCGGAGGATGGTTCGATGTTGTGCACGTGCTCGACCTCATACCTGAGGAGTGGTCAGTCGAGCTTGTGTCTGGATTCTTGACACATGCCTTCAGACGGCTAGTTCGGGAGAGGAATGAGAGCGATATCGTGAAGGCTCTGTGCAGTGCGCAGAATCTCAGGCAGAGCGTGGAGTTTATTGAGAAGACGGAGGCGATTGGGGCGACAGTTGTGAATCCGTAGGTTGAGGATGTTGAGTGAGCGATGCGGCCACAGACTGTGTCAGACTGCGACAGAAAGGTGGCGCCTTCATGAGCTTGAATGAGCACGCTGGCACTGAAGATAGTACGGAAGGTTACTCTACATACTCTATAGATACGGTACTCCCGCGGAGGGAGAGAGCATCGGAGTGTGCTTGAGTTTCGACAATGATCTGGGACGTGCGGTCTATGACCTGCGGTAGCAGCTGAGCACGAGCATGTGGAGGGGATCGAAGCGCCTGGCGCAGGCAATCTAGCTGAGCGAGGATTGTATCAAAGTGGTTTATACAAGTCATTATTCCAGCACGTCTGTGGAGACCTATTGCCGGTCCTCCCTTCTTTTTCTTCTCTCTTCCCAATCTTTCAACTTCACGAGTTCAGCATTGTCTTGCAGCTTACCGCCCACAATGTTCGACTTCCCCGAAGCGATGGTTGACGAAGTAGGCGAAGCGTTGATGGCGAGTCTACGCCAACTAATACAAATATCATCGCAGCAATGCCCCACTATGTCCTGGGACTTCAACCCAGCAGACCAGATCGAGCGACAAATGCAGGAAGATGGTGGCCATGCGATCTGGGGATTCGTCATCTACCGCACCACGTACGATGACAATGATGCTGACTGGATCGAGTTCATTAGACGACTGCGATCCCGCATGGACACTACGTTCGAATGGGTCGGCGGTCAAGATATCCTCGAAAAGTTCTCGTACCAGTACTCAAGCTGTTCGTCAGCAGTTCCTGCAATGGTCAGCTGCAGCGTATCGAGACGAGCAGCGTTCCACGAGCGCGCAGAGCACCGATCGTGTCAGCATTGGTCGCAGTCCTCGCTATCGGTATACGCTCGCCGTCTCCGCCGCGTCACTACGATCGGTTGTTCACGAAAGCCCAGCGCCTCCCAAACCGGACATTACAGGCTGGGTCATGTTGATTGACAAATCATGGTGCCTTGGTCGCAGCTTAGGTCGCCATACCACGGACTATCCGGCTTTTTTTTGGGGGGGTGAAGAATGGGATGTAGGATGGATGCGAGTAACCTATTGGGATGTCATGTCGCAGTGCTATGTCCGATCCGAGTCGATGAACTTCTGGTCGCAGAATTACCGGAAGCCTCCACAGGTTGTAGAGCCAGTGTAATAAGATCAAAGATCATCGGCTGCTGTACTGGTCCTATTGCAGATCAACACAGTCGTCACTACGAAGTCCGAGTTTCGGTGCAAGTCCGGGGTTTAGCGCTTGGCGAGTAAGGCTTAGTCTTACATGTAGTCTTGCACACAACAATACATCATTACCGGGCGACTTCCTTCAAGACGTCAAAAACCCTATCGTAATCGTAGGCATGGACGCACCACCAATGAGATGTCTCCCTGCAGAATTTCGAAACGACAGACATCTACCACCACGCTTTAGTCCAGGACAGCCCCATACAGCTCTTCACATGTAAGCCAACAGACGACGAGGCAAACGACAGGCTTGAACTCGACAATACCATCGATAACAGTGCCGCACTTAATCGCAACATTCGTTAAACGCTTGTTTTGATGCGCACATGTAAACAATCCCGCAAGCAAGCGATGTCCATCTCCCTCTCTGAGAGCGATATGGACATCACCCGGTCCGCAACTGCACCTGCTGGCGATACTGCATATGCATGGCTGGCGGCAATGTCCCCTTCCTCGGCCAGATGCTCACGTTACCCTCCATCATAACCTACCATTAGAGTGAGAGTCTCGCATACCGTGACACATTACCACGCCTCGTTCGAATCACCCAAGAGACTCACTACTATCATGGTAGGCATGGACGACTCACCGCTAAGGCGTCTCCCCAGAGAAGTCCGAAACAGCATTTATCGTCCGGCTTTCGTACAGGATCGCACCGTTCCGCTACGCATGTGCGGCAAGTCCAATGGCACACTGGAAATGGATTGTGGCAACGCCGCCTCCTGTTCTATCCCAAATGAAGCCCTTCGATCAATGCTAAGCTGCAAAAAAATGCGCGAGGAGGGACTTTCCGTGTTTCTTGCCGAGCACAAGTTCCGACCTATGTTCTTCGTCTCCAACTACAAGGAGGCGGACAAGGTCATCTTGAAGAAAGAACGCTGTATCGCGCAAACACGCCACTGGATATCCTTCTTTGGGCCTCAAGCAAGACACTTGAGACAGCTTACACTAGGGGGCTACTCGCATTACTACGGAACCAGCAGAGACGGCGAGTTTGCTCTTCGAATCCTGGTCGAACTTTTGCAACAGCTTAGCGATGTGCTGAACATCCCATGGCGTTAAGATGAAATCTTTTTAAAATTGCGGGAGATCTGGGGAGGTGGTGTCTTTCCTGTTTGCGGCGGAAATACTGGGGAGAATGGCGAAGGCTTTGGCAATGAGGAAGAGGCCGTCAAATACTGCTTTACAAGGATCGGGCACGACGGGGACCTGGACCAAGGCAAGAAGGTTAGGCGTGATCCGCGGGATGTCCGCGTGGGCGTCGAGGTCATATGTGCAGGACCCGAGCGACGGAGCTTATGATTGGGCCGGCCTAGTGTTCAAGATAGTGCTGCTGCAGTTGGAGAGTGCGAAGCGTACAAGCACGAGCGCCCAGATCTGCGCTGGCACGATCGTATCGTGGAAAGGCAGCACACTTCCGTAGAGAACGGACAAAGCCACCTTTCTTGCACTGCTAGACTGATTAATCCAGAAGACGTCTACGTCGAGGATGTGGCATTTCAGTCTTATGTCTGGCCCTCTGTCATGAACTTCGTGGATCGTCGACGTGAATTGGAAGTCGTGAACAGGACCAAGAACGACGAGACGTAGCGCCGGTATCGCATGAACGGGAGGTGAAAGGTCACTTAGCATTCCCTACAAGAACGTTATGTTCGTGCCTTGGACATGAGTCTCCTGGTCAACAGTTGACCATCACGACCGGGTCATGCCGAGTTCCTCAACACACTGCACATCGCTAAACATCCTACTCGTCCTCATAGTCCTCCGCCAGTCCGGGAACGGCACTGTCTCCCCAGGTGAGAGTTCCACGGTCTTCCTGCTTCTCATCAGCTCCGTCACATTCTGAGGCGACGTGTCCCTCCTCGTCATCCTCCTCGTCGTAGGCAGACGTCTCGTCGTGCAGTCTACCGTTCTCCAGCACGAGTCCCGGTCATCCTATCCCTTGGCTCCCGCCACCATCCGCGATCAATCACCAAGACCACCAATCACGACCGTGTCTGTTCCACACCCGCTGGGGGCGACGTAGGTGGGCGTCCTCGATCTCGTTAGAGGCTACGCGTCGTGCCGGGATGTGCTCTCAATTGGTCTGCCTGATGTCGTTGGACTTTGACCTGCTTTGGTACCTGTGTCTTGACCGAGCTTGCGCACACCGTCCGAATTACCGGCAGGAGCTTGCTTCTGTTCTCGTCCGACGTTCTCGCTATCAGCGGCGTTGCTCATCCAGCATACAGAATTTCGGAACCTTCTCCCGGTGGATCTCTACAATTTCAATGCTCGCTCAGCTCCCCCGTCGACGAAGCAGAGGCCCCCAACTTGGATCATCGCTCGACAAGTGCCACTGCCCTCATCGGCCCGCCACTGCCTTCTCTGATCTTCAGTGGGAAGCCGATAAAGCGAAATCTTCCTTTTCCAACCACCTGCTCAAGGTTGTCAAGGCCCTCAATGTGGGTAATGTTTCTCTCTCCGCACGCATTGTGAGCTTGAAAGTTTGGCTCACCTTCAGGCGCAGGACTGATCGCTTCTACGCCAAAGATCTTACAACCCTTGTCGGCCAACCAGTGTACTGCCTCAAGCGACAAACCTGGGAAGTCGTGTTGCCACCTTGGATCATCGAAGTGTATACGCCTGTTGAAGGCCATATACAACAGTACGGTATCACCTTGTTGTATCTGCTCACCAGTCTTTGCCAATGCTTCTTCCATTTCTTCCACGCTAATTGTCGCTTTCAGCTCCACATGCGACAGATCCAAGCATATTGCAGGGGTAAAGAAGTCGCTCAATGGCATCTGATCGATCGAAAGCGCTCCAGGCGTAGGGTCGAAGTGTTTCGGTGCGTCAACGTGGGTACCAGCGTGGTCACTCATCGACACTGCATATGATGCTGAACGCAGGATTGTATCTCCAGCCCGCTTAGGCTGATGTGTGTCCCACGGAGTCAACACGACGGGTGGATGGAATGGGTGAGCTGGCGATCGGTGATACAGCTCGCGGCTAAGGTCCACGAGTCTCGGTTTCGAAGCCACGACTGCTGTGGCATTGCGCCTGCAGTGCCTTCCGGCAGCAATTGTCGTAGTCTTGCCTTGGAGGCGACGGAGCGCTTGGGTCGTGGGTCTGGCCAGCATCTTGGAGGAGGGTGTCGTTACTGTTCGCAGCGAGGAAGAGTCGATGCATCTGAATAAGAATGACAACAGGGACGATGCCAGTTTTCACCACAGGAAGTATTAGACCTGGCTAGTGATATCAACCGCTGACAGATCGGTATGATAGGCCTGCATTCTCGCCAATGGTTATAACGAGGAGGAGTCGTTCTCCGCACCGAGGACGTTCGGGAGATCTTTCAGGCTGATTGGAACGACAACAAGCAACTAAATTCAGATAGCACGCCCTCCACACATCAATAACATCCTCCACATCAACAACATCCTCCACGCGATACCGACGCCCATTCTGATGGTCGACCCAATTTTGGACATACCAATGACTGCCAACGATGAACCGACCGCAATCAGTCTCCGTGGGCAACGTGGAAGCCTTGTTCTGTCAGACTGCACTGACTTGCTTGTCGCGCTGAGATCCCTATAGGAACGTGCAGTGCTCAGTGTACATACACCGGCGGTCACGTTCTCGCTGACCGAAACTGACTGCTTCCACTCTCGTCGAGGTACTTTGCATTGCTAGACCGTCCCCTCCGCGTTCTCGGATCGAACCTGACGTCGAAGCGCGATTTCATGTACAACCCTACTTCTTCCATCAATTTTCGTCAGCCGCCGTACGACAGTCCAAGAAGTAGTGCCCCACTGGACCGGCTTCCCGTCTGAGGGCCCTGGTGTTGAGCAAGCTGCGCAGACTCTGCTCGGGGTTGACGCGGGAGCTGTGAAGGCGGATCTGGGATTGCAGGCGATGAACGGGGCGATGATTGAGGAATCCAGGGAAGTGATGCAGGTCAATGTGTTTGAAGAAGTGTGGGATTCAGAAGAAGCGATAGACGCAAGGTCTCAGTATAGTGGTATGCGACCTGCCAATATGTAATGGCTGAATGGCATCGTGCTACAATGTGATGTTTGTTCTATCGTAATCAGACCAGCAGGTCGGCAGCTGAAGTCTCTGCAGCCGCTAATCAACACTCGATGGCCATTGCGCGTTTGCTTTAATTGAGAACTGGATCAGCTTTCGCGTGCTCACATGCTCCACTTTGATTGGCCAAGCCTATGCTCGAGCTCACTCACGGCGGCAGGGCTAGAGCAAGTTGATGGAAACTTTGGTTCGGGTGCTCAAAGCTTGTTGCTGTGCCATTGGGAGACGAACCTCCTCACCAGATACAACTGACAGTACTCGCTGTACATACATATCCGCGAGGCGTTGTCACGATGAGATACGGCCGCACACTCGAGCTCTCGCGCTACAAGCCGTGGGCAGACAACTACATCGACTACGCGAAGCTTAAGAAGCTCTTGCGCGAGGACGATTCCGCTCCGAGCTCGCCGGCCGCCGAGACTACGCCCAGCAAGAACGAGAAGTGGACCGACGAGGATGAGAGCAGATTCGTCGACGAACTGGTGAACGTCCAGCTGGAGAAAGTGCACGAGTTTCACAAGGATACATATGAGAAGCTGCGGGACCGGACGGCGAAGTGCGAGGCGAAGCTTGATACGTTAGCAGTCGCGGAGGCTGGGGAGAGCAACGAGAATGGTGAAGCGAATGGCGAGAGCAGCAGCAATGGCAGTGGCAAAGACTTCCCAGGGACCAATGGCAGCGGCAAGAAGCCTGTGGCCAGCGATGCTGAGAGGAATGACATCATGAAGGAGGTCCTGTCCGAGCTAGATCAGATCACAAAGGAGACGAACGAGCTGGAGAAGTACAGTCGCATCAACTATGCCGGTTTCCTCAAGGCAGCGAAGAAGCATGACCGAAGACGGGGTGGATCATATCGCGTGCGCCCGTTGCTGCAAGTGCGATTGTCTGCGCTGCCTTTCAATAGGGAGGACTATGGCCCTCTACTGTTCCGATTGAGCGCCATGTACAGCTTCGTGCGCACGCGATTGGATGAGTCGGGAGATCAGCCAAAGGCATTGGAAGATCAGCAGGGCAAAGAAGAGTACACCAGCCACAAATTCTGGGTGCATCCAGAGAATCTGCTCGAGGTTAAGACCCTGATCCTGCGCCATCTACCAGTGCTTGTGTACAACCCGCAGACGTCCAAAGTCGCAGAGGGCAACCAGTCAGACCCGTCGATAACTAGCATTTACTTTGACAACCCTGCTTTTGAACTCTACTCGGACAAGGTGGACAAGAACGCTGGCTCTTCGCTCCGAGTGAGATGGTATGGACAACTGAATGCCAAGCCGCAGATCTGGGTCGAGAAGAAGACTGTGAAGGAGGACAACACAAGCAGTGAGGACCGCTTTACCATGAAGGACAAGTATGTTCAGCGATATATCAACAACGACTACCACCTGGAGAAGCAGATTCAGAAGCTCAAAGATCGGGCTGGTGCTGAGAGCAACGAGGCAAAGAGCTTTGAGTCGTCAGTGGAAGAGATCCAAGCTTTCATCCAGAAGTATGAGCTGCAGCCTGTTGTGCGTGCGAACTACACGCGCACTGCTTTCCAAGTGCCCGGCGACGACCGTGTGCGGATCAGTCTCGACACCGATCTTGCTTTCATTCGCGAAGACGCAATCGACTCCGACCGCCCATGCAGGGACTCAGAAACATGGCATCGCACCGACATCGATAACAGCGAGCTGGAGTACCCATTCTCATCAATCCGAAAGGGCGAGATCAGCCGTTTTCCATTCGCCGTTCTCGAGATCAAGTTGCGTAGTACGCCTGGTAAGAGAAGCGTCGAGTGGATTCAGGATCTGATGAACAGCCATCTGGTAAAGGGATCTCCCAAGTTCAGCAAATTCGTGCATGGTGTCGCCCAGCTCTTCGAAGACTATGTGAACACTTTCCCCTTCTGGCTCAGTGAGATGGAGACCGACATTCGCCGAGACCCGCAGCAGGCGTTCGAGGAGGAGCAGGCCAAAAGGCAGAAGGAGCGCGACGATGAGTTCGCTGTGGGTAGTCTGCTGCGTACTTCGTCAACGTTCTCTCCTTCGCAGAAACATGGCGGTGTCCTGTCGCCCGTCGGATCGCCGTCTGTACCGAGCACATCCATTCGGCGCAGCCCAGCATCGCAACGAAACGACGCGGCGCAGACACCTGGGCAACACCAGGCTACCGCTGAACCAACTCAGATGCAAGACACTGCAGGCGAGCCAGATGACGACGATACCGGCACACACACACACGGCGCTGAGCGAGATAGGACACCTGGTGGCTTAAAGTCTCTGTTCCCGACTTTCAGCACATCAAAATATGGCACATTCAAGCGCGGGAACAGGACGCAGCTCCCTCCCGGTGTTGTGGAGCCCAAGAACTGGATAAAGGACCAAGGCACCAACAAAGTGGAAGGCAAGGTGTGGCTTGCGAATCAGCGAACATTTATCAAGTGGCAGCACGTTTCGATCCTCCTGGCCTCGCTTTCTCTCGGTCTATTTAACGCCGCTGGGCCTAATAATACTGTTGGCAAAGTGCTTGGTATTGTATACACTATGATTGCAGTCTTTGCGGCAGCCTGGGGCTACTTTACGTACATGTGGCGAGCGAACTTGATCCAAAGGCGAAGCGGGAAAGACTTTGATGCTGTGGCTGGACCTGTCATCGTCTGCATTGGTCTGATCGTTGCGCTGGTACTCAACTTTGCGTTCAAGGTAAGCAGAGAACGCCACGCATGGAAGGATATTTTCTAACAGTGCCGCAGTACAAAGCAGTCATGCAAGAACGACAAAATCAGGATGCATACCCAGGAATCGGCATCAACCAGACGGAATTCCTCGGCGCGCATGGCGATCTATGAAATGCTCGATAAGTATTACACTTTGTACAATTAGCAGCATGTGGTGATGCATCCAGGTCGAATAAGGGAGTTCAACAGAACACGATCAAGTGGGTACGATCGTGACATGATAGTATAGCGACAGCCGGTTCAAACGAGTTCATATCAAGCCGTCCTCTCTTCGTGGGCAGGAACCTTTCGGATGTTGGAGTGAATGCGGAAGGTCGTCTGTCACGACGTTGGTTGTTTGACCAGGCTCGCGAATTGTTTTCGCGAGCTGTGCTAAGCGTTTGTTTGACGCCTTGGCTTCGTGTGAGAGACAGATGAAGTCGTTGCAACTATCCGCGAATATTGCAACAACCAGCGATTGCAGTCTCATAGACCACCGCAACCATTCCGGGCATCGCCTCAGGATCGAAAATGCGAGCAAAACTCGCTCATTAGTATGGACATCAGGGTTGCTCTTTCCCCGATACACTCTATACGGGCCTCTACATCTCCTGTCTTCTTCAACATTTGCAAAGCACGACGGTGATGCTTATGACATGAGACATCACTATCGGAATCTTAGTAACAGAAGAACGCCAGCAGTCGAGGCCGTTGGTTACAAAACAACACCCACCCCGTCCTGTTTTATGTTGCGTACCGGACCGAAGCCTCTGGCGCTTCGGTACTACCGCACCCAAGACACCGATGTCCTTCGTAACAATTCTTCCGCTTCATGATTTGCATCAAGGACAGACTGGCCCAGCGGGTTCCTGCATAAGTGCATCAGGTACAACGGATCGCTGCAAGGACGCCGACAATTCTTGTGGACCTACGCACGAGCGCGTGTCGCCCTGTGCTACCTCTCTCGCCTCCATGCACCGAAGACGCACCTCGACGCATACGGCGCACCGCTGGCTCACCTGCCTTCGACATTGCCGCTCCCTCGAAACGCTCTGACTCATGCCTACGACTGAGCTTTCATCTACCGCCATGCGATGGACAGTTCCCGCGCAATATGCACAAAGTACTGTCATGCACGTGAGAACGGTCTGTAAGACCCCCACCGCGTGGGAGTGGTGTACTCGACTGTACGAGGCACCGATTTCTCGTATTATTCGCGCCTCTATTGTCGCCGAAGCTGGTATATAGACTTCTTCTGTCCTGCTGTTTGTACCTTTTTCCTCAAGCCAGTGTTCCGTCTTTTTGCTTGCTGTGCAGTGCATCTTTTGGTCTAGCACCGTCTCACACTCGTTCTAGTATCCTGGCGAGACTGTCCATTCATTGATTTTTCCGTTCACAACAGCTTGCACGAACACCAGTCGACCATGTCTGTCCTCTGCACCGCCGCAGGGCTTGCCTCTTTGGCAGCCTTTGTCTCCGCCCACGGCTACGTCCATGGTATTGTCGCCGATGGTACTTACTACCAAGGCTACGACCCTAGCTTCCAGTTCCAGCAGACCGCACCATCAGTCGCTGGCTGGAGTGACCCAGAGAACTTGGCCAATGGCTACATTGCACCCTCTGCTTTTGCACACCCGGATATCGTCTGCCATCTCTCCGCCACTCCAGGTACTGCAGCCGCCACGGTCGCCGCTGGTGGTAAGGTCGAGCTCCAGGTGGGCAGCGAACAATAGCGAGATGCTTCGATGCTTGTCACTGACCATGGAATATCAGTGGAACACATGGCCTGAGTCGCATCACGGTCCTGTCCTCGACTACCTCGCGACGGTCTCTGCTGAGAATTGGTCTGATATCGACAAGACTGCTCTTTCTTTTGTCAAGATTAGCGAGGGTGGTCCCGTAGATGGATCCTCTTCTCCGGGTACTTGGGCGTCCGATCAGCTCATCGCCAACAACAACTCCTGGATCGTCACCATTCCCGGTTCGATTGCCCCTGGAAAGTACGTCCTGCGCCACGAGATCATCGCCCTCCATTCGGCTAGTCGAGACGACGGTGCCCAGGTCTATCCACAGTGTGTCAATCTCGAGGTCACCGGTAGTGGGACTGCAAGCCCTGAGGGCGAGGCTGCCACTTCATTCTATAAGAAGGATGATGCCGGTATCTTGGTCAACATCTACACCTCTGGCTACTATTACCAAATTCCTGGACCAACCCTTTGGAGCGGCGCCGCAGCCGCAGCAAGCCAGACTGGAGTCGCCGCCTCTGGGACTGCTGCTGCATCGAGCGTAGCAGCAAGCAGCGACGCCGTCGCGACTTCTGCCCAAGTCATGACTTCCGCCGCGGCAAGCACATTCACCGCAGCCCAGAAGACTCAAGAGACCACGACTCAGGAGACCGGTGAACCGGTCTTCTCCTCCAGCACCGTATGCTCCTCAACCGCAGAGGCGAACGCCGGCGCAACGACGGTAACAGACTCCTGCACCACAACCATCCACGTCACCGCCACCGAAGCTGTGACCGTGACTGGCCCAGCACTCTACTCCGTTATCGCTACCCTCGCTTCGGCTATCCCATCTGAGGCTCTTACTTCCACGATCCAAGCATACTCCGCCGCACCGGCGCCAACAGGCGGCCATGCCAGTAATGCCAACGACACTATCCACTGGGGTCACCTCCCATCGAAGCCACTACCAGAGCGTTAGACTCTGAGGGATCTGCTGCAGTGGGTCGCGTACCTGCTCAAGCAGAGCTGGACGAAGAAGGATCGGCGAAACCATGCTAGGGATTTCGAGGAGGCGAAGGACGTGAAGCTTTTCAAGAGCTTTGCTAAGGCGATGCTTTCGAGGGACTGATGATGGTGTGAGTTAGAGTTCTTCTTGTATATATCATGTTACTCTTCATGTACACATAGCAAGCAAGCAGTAAAATGGGATGTTCTTGACAGCGTCGTCTCACGAGTTTTCGCAAACACCTGGTCCTCACAAGATGATCGTGTAGGCGATGCTGCAGACAAGAGTCCTAGCCTATCTCGGGCATCACGTCTCCTGCCATGGAAATGTCCTACACGAGTCACTCATCGAGCGATTGACCTTGCCTCTCGATATTTAACCACAACATGTCTACCACGAATGACGATTCATCTCGGCGCGAGAGTCTCCTATCTGTTGGCGTCCAACCGAAAGATCGATTCAATCGAAGAAGCCATTTCTTCTCCCTCCCACAGGAACTGCGACTCACAATCTACGACTACCACTTCCATTACGCCGACATCTTGATATCGCGCCCGTGCCTCCTTCCGATTTGCGAATCCCTCAGGAACGAAGCTGTCCCCATTCATAGAGCCTGCCTCATCGCGAGCTGGAATAGAGAATACTGGGAAGCGCGCCATACCCTGGCTGCACACATAAAGAAACGAGACCAAAGGTCCTATCGCAATATGACAGGTGCCATCATGTCGGCGGATTCAGTTACGACTTTAGCACACCGTCAACTGAGGGGCCCAGTGAGGACGGCGATCTGTTCAGCATCTGGCGGGAGTTGAGTCATTTGTGGATAGAGATGGCGACTCTACGTGCGAGCTCTGTGTAGCGCTCTGAACTTTTGCATGTTGCGATGATTTGATTAAGAGTTTGATGTGGTGGTTCAGTGCTATCAAAGCTCCAACCACCTCGTCCATCGCAAGTGCTCTGTAGGTAAGGCTGAGGGACATCATAAATTTTCGCACATCGGGTAGAAAATGGCCTATCAACACTTTCCATCATCCTCCTCGTGACAATACGGTCAGCGGCAATGGGCAAAGCATCCTCCAAACCCCAGCGCCCAGCGGAGGCCTTCGAGCTCCAGGATCTCCCCTCGACCCGGGCCACATCCTCAGCGCCCACCCAATCATCCCGTCTCCTCACCGTCCCCATCGAGGTCCGGCTCATAATCTATTCCTTCTACTTCTCGCACCCCATCCACACGGTACCTCACACCAACCCACCTCTCCTCTCCGTCTGCGCCCTCCTCCGCCGCGAAGCAACACCAACCTACAAAGTCCTTCTTCACGGCCACTGGCTCGCGTGGCAGTATCGCATCCACGATCTCTTCGCACAATACCTGCACGCCTACTTGAATTCTCTCTGCGGAATGGGAGTGCGCGAGCATCAGGCACTCCGCTTGAATTTGAAAGCGTTGGGGAGGTATGTGGTGTGGTATTCTCGAAAGGTGACGGCGATGAATCGGGAAGGGTTGTTGGATAGGAGTGATGTGGGTTTAGGGGGAAGGGTGAAGTTGGAGTATGTGGAATTGTGGAAGACATTCTTCAAGTTGCCAGGTTGATTGGGGAGGGCATCGTAAGCCAATGTGTCAAATGGGTGGGTTAATAAATTTGTTGCTTTGCCGACGGCCGAGATTGGCGATGATATCGAGGTATGGATGCCTATATTCAAGACGGTTATATCCAGGATATCCACCTTTCCAACAGCGTCCATGCCCAAGCTCAAACCTTCGAAGGATCTCTACCTGTGCCTTCTTCGACCGCACCACCCGCCACGACCTCCTCCTCTAGAATCTCGAACAACCTCTCGAACTTGGAACTCGCCAACCTCAAATCTCTGGACATCCTATTCCGATCAAATAAGGTACCGATCACCCGTTCCCTTTCACTCATCGCCTCCTGGACATAGGACTTCGCTTGAGGCATACTCGACGTGGACGGGAAGACAACCTCGAATCTGGTCGCTTCATTGTAGAGAGCTGAGCAGTCCGCGCGGATGCCGAGTGAAAGGTTGCACTTCGTTCCCTCCACTTCAGATTGCGTGAGGCGGACCAACTCTGCGACTGCTTCGGTAGGAGCGCGTTGAGACCAGGTAAACCATTCGCCGAGGTGGATTACGATCTTTGATGCGATATCAGGAGCCATGTGTGCCCAGGAATGGACAATCTCGAGGGTTGGATCGATCTCTTGCCTGGTAGCGGAAGTTCTCAGCTATCTTTAAGAAGCACGTGTAGGATTGACGGCAGTGTTGTGCTGCGCATCTGCGATGGGCGATGTTCTTTGACATACCACTTCGCATTGCTGATCGATGCCAGCTTCGTGTTTCGATCCAGGATGACCGTTCGAACAACGAGTCGCGTGTGCGCGAGCAGCATCGGTGTGGCTTCGCTTCGCAGTTGCTTACATGTTGAGAGAAGTGCCAGATGATTGCTGCTCGGGCATGGCCAACTGGAGGTGAAAGGCGTGCGTCGCCCCCAGACAAAGATGATATCGATGTCGCCTGGAGGATAGACGTGCTCGAAGATCTGCAGACGAAGCTCTGCGGGCAATCGATCGAGACTCGACTGGTCCATGTTGGTGTTGTGATCGTCAAGATGCCCACGTGTCGCAAGATCGGCCTCCGTCGTTCTGGAATGGACGTGGAGAGCGTTTGGCGCAGAGCAGGTCAAGAGCGAGGCTATGCATGCCCGTCAAGTGCGAAGGTGCCAGTCGCGTGGTTTCCCGTACAGGCGCCATCCGGTTGTAACATCATCGCCAGATCCTCGGTCGGGCCAGATACAAGCCTTGCCAGGATGTATCATTTCAAAACATCCTAGCAAAGGTGGCATCACAACTCACATTTCTTTTGTAATCGCGACATTGGGCTTAGTGGTCCCCTGGAAGCGCCTGTGGGTGGGCATCTATTGGGTAGTATATACAGTGCGGCCATTCCGAGCGCGCAGGCGGTGGTATGACAGCATGTCCAAGAAGCCGTTGGTGGCATGTGTATATCTGTCGCTCAGATCATATCTTCTCCTTGATGTGGTTGGGTAGTACTCGGTCTTCGAACTTCCTCATGAGCTTGTTTGTCTGTTCGGCCAGCGACAAAGTCAAGATAGTGTGTGGTAGGATCCTGGCCAGGTGGGCGAAGAAACCCTTGTACACGGCGAAGATACCCTCCGACTTGACCGTCTTGAATAAGCAGTCCAGTGCTCCGCTGTAGAGATTTCCGGTCTGGTTGTACATGCGGCTCATGACAGTGTCCGGTGGGTGCATGACCACGCAGACGACGAATCCGGACGCCGTTGATGACATGAGATGTAGTGGTGCGCCGTCTTTGATGTCAAAGTTCCGTTGTAGCAGACGTTTCGCAAAGAAGTAGGTGGGCAGCTGAACTGAGGAGCCAAATCCCGTCCGGACCATCGCAGGACCGACGCCTCTCCATAGCCCTCTTATACCCTCGGCACCGTATATCTGCGTCATTCCATCGACCGCATTGCGGTATTGGTGCTGTGTTCCGACTGGGAGGAAAGGAGAGTATGATTGTAGTCTCGTTTTGACGAGGAAGAAGGGCGAGCCCAGAAACGCGCCAAGGATGCCAGACGAGGCGCCAGAGGCGATGTTGATGGGTAAGCTCTGCATCGCCGTCACGTCCGGGTCGCTCATGTGCGTGGGCGATCGATGTAGCGCTATCGAGTTGAGGGATGTCCTTATTGGGTCGTAGAAGCCGAGACGGCAGCCGTTCAGCGTCATCTGATAGACGTACTGTTCGAGCATGTCAGTATGCCATGTCAACAGAACGATCTCCCTTCAGGCCGACATACAGCACATCCAAGACCTCTCAGCAATCCCTTGAAGCCCTCATTCGTGTATACAACGCGCACGCCGTGCAGCACACCTTTGTACAGTCGCGGCGCATCTTTCCTCGCCTTCAGCTCTCCCTGTAGCTGTAACCTGATCTTGATCGTCTCGAAGGAATGTGTCACCGTCACAGCGCCGCATGCTGCGATGCCTCCCGCTATGAAGCTGCCTATGGTTGTGCTCATCTTCGCACTTCACCTCCTCGTCTCGTCTACCTCGAAGCTCTGCCCCGGATGTCCTCGATCGTATACCCGGACGGCTGATGTTTGTTCTAGCCCGGTGCCGAATGTCCTCAGATGGATGCCGAGATAAGACAAGGTCAGTAAGCTGACTGCACGCGTCGAAGTATTTCAATGGCAACGTCAATGCTGACTGCTACATGTACATGTATCCCTCTCCGCCGGATTTGCGGGACCACAGGGACGTTTAAAGATGGACTACCCCTGCTCGGTAGAACTACCCGGTGAACTACGCTAGCATTCCGGGGCGCGTTTGTCGCGTGCATTTCTGACCTGCAGTGACTTCACTTTCTTTGGCCATCACATGCACTATCACCGCCTGGACTGAACAACCAGCATGGTCTCCGAGGCACAGGCTCCTGCCGTGGCCAAGGTATCCGACGTCATCTCAACCTTCCGGCCAACCAGACTCTTCAAGGCACCGTCAGCATCTGCCTACACCTCGATTGACTTCGACGACAGCGGCGAGTTCCTCCTCCTCTCGCGGACTGATGATACCATCCAGCTATTCAACACCAAAGCTGGCGCGCACGCGAAAGAATTGAAGTCGCAGAAGTATGGCAGTGCCCTCGCCCGCTTTACCCATCACAGCACCTCTATCCTCTACGCCTCCACCAAGATCGACGATGGCATTCGATACCTCTCAATGCACGACAACAGCTTCATTCGCTACTTCAGAGGCCACACTGGAAGAGTGACGAGCTTGGCAGTCAGTCCGTCTAACGACCAGTTCATGACTGCAAGCTTGGACAACACCGTCAAGCTGTGGGACTGCCGCTCGCCAAACGCGCAAGGACAGCTCAACTTCAACCAACCGTACTTTGCTGCATACGACGCAAGTGCTAGTGTCATCGCGGTCGCAAGCCCGGAAGCACAAACAGTGTGTTTGTACGATCTCCGCAATTACGATAAGCCGCCCTTCACGCACTTCGATCTGCAAGGTACCGAGAACAAGTTCACAAATCGAGGCCAGAGACCTTGCGAGGGCTGGACAGGCATGGAGTTCAGCAACAACGGCAAGTCCATGTTGATCAGCACGAACGGACCCGGACACTACCTGCTCGATGCGTTCGATGGCAAGCTCTTCCACTACCTGCAGAAACCCAGTGGTGCAGATCGTCAGCACTACGCTCCTGGAGAGACCCTACCTCCTTCCCTACCCAACGACAACACTCCGTCATACATCCAAAGCTCGGCGTGTTTCTCACCGGACGGACGATTCGTTGTGGGCGGCAACGGTACAACAACAGGCCTGTCAGTATGGGACTGTGAGGCCGAGAGTGATAGAACCACTCAAGTGCTCGATCCTACAGTGGAGCTACCGAGTACCAAAGCAGCGAAGGTGGTGGCGTATAACCCGCGGCATAATCTGTTGGCGAGTGCGGACAAGGAAGCGATGATGTGGCTGCCGGACCAAGATTGATACGATCTTGTCTTGAGGAAAAGGCCTAGGTCGATTGCAGTTTGAGGAGCGTTCAAGCATGGTGTACGAGGCGCAAATAACGGCAGACCGGGAAGTGTCGCTGCGTGGAGTGAATTACGACTGTTTTGCATATGAAGCCAACAAGCACTTAGGGATTGAGATGTGCGCACTTGCACATGAAGACTTTCAAGCAAACTCAATCCAGATCGTGCATCTGTGCGTGTGTGTTCTGTTCACTTCGAAAGCACAGAGAAGTTGATCTGTGTTCGCATTTCACAATTTAATCAATGCCTGCCGACGTCATTCTCGCCAAGTGGCTCTTCCCCAATCGCATCTCGCTTCCCTCTCATCCCATGCCGCTGCCCACCTGATCCAAGCACTTTAGGGGTCACAAGTACATCATAACCTCTTGACAAGGATACAGGTACCGGCTCGCCTGTTTTGTCGCCCGTGATGGCTTCCTCCCTTCCCCAACGATCCAACGGGACTGGTAGCACCCCTCGACCCAACCCCGGCGCTCGCCAAACCACCGCCCCCAGCATCATCATGAACGGTCACTTTGGCGGCACCGGCGACCATGTCGACGATGCTGACTTCGAACATGGCGTCCAGATCATCGACGAGGACAAAACGTTTAACCCAAACTTGCCAAAGTACCTCCAGCTCGAGGGCATCATCCGCGCGGGTTTCAACTATCACCTCATATCCGTCTTCGGGTCTCAGAGTACAGGAAAGAGTACTCTGTTGAATTACTTGTTTGGCACGCAGTTTGGAGTCATGAGTGAGCAGGAGCGACGGCAGACGACCAAGGGCATCTGGATGAGCAAAAACAAGAAAGAGCATGCAAGTGCGCCAGGGGGAAGTAAGATGGCGGAGAATATTCTTGTGATGGATGTGGAGGGGACGGATGGAAGAGAAAGAGGCGAGGACCAAGATTTCGAGAGGAAGAGTGCCCTGTTCGCGCTGGCGACGAGTGAGGTGCTGATTGTGAATATTTGGGAGCATCAGGTGGGACTGTACCAGGGCGCGAATATGGGATTGCTCAAGACGGTGTTCGAGGTCAATCTGCAGCTTTTCTTGAAGGATTCGAAGAGTGTCGCGAGGACGCTGCTGTTCTTCGTCATTCGAGATCATCTGGGAACGACACCGTTGGACAATTTGAAGAACACGCTTGTGCAGGATTTGTCGAGGATCTGGGCGAGTCTATCGAAGCCTCCGGGGCTGGAGAAGAGCAGAATTGAGGACTACTTTGATTTTGCGTTTGTGGCTTTGCCGCATAAGATCTTGCAGCCGGAGAAGTTTGAGCAGGAGGTTGCGAGACTCGGGTCTAGGTTTAGGGAGGGCTATAAGGATCCTAAGAGGGCTGGATTGGAAGACGGCTCGGAGGCTATTCTGCTTCCTGAGTATCATCGACGTATACCAGCGGATGGTTTCCCAATGTATGCTGCTGGTGTTTGGGAGCAGATTGACAGCAACAAGGACCTGGACCTGCCGACACAGCAAGAGCTACTAGCGCAATTCCGATGCGACGAGATCTCGAAGGAGGTGTTGGTGTTGTTCGACGAAGTCATTGCACCTCTGGAGGAGCGACAAGGAAATGCGATCACGTCCGGCAAGCCGCTCGTCATTGCGAAGCTGGGCAAGGCGATGTTTACGGCACGAAAGACGGCACTTGGCAGTTTCGAAGAAGAGGCCAGCAGATACCACAAGGGCGTGTTCAAGGCGAAGCAAGCCGAGCTCGCAGCGAAGATTGATGGCAGGTTGAAGACATTGTTCCTTGGACAGCTGAGTGCAGCACACAAAAGCGGAGTCAACGAGTTCTCAGAAGCTGTCAGCAGCCAGGTGAAGGCAGGACAGAAGAAGAGCTCGAACTACGATTTCCACCAGATCGTACAGACCGAGAAGAAGAAAGCTCTCGAGAGATACGAAGCAGAGGCGACAGCATCTTTAGTTGCAGGAACACCTTGGAGCGATTACAAGCAACAGCTGAACCTTTACAAGAAGGACCTCGACGTGGTCAGCGCACGCCTACGACAGGATGAGATGCGACGACTGGCGACAAGGAGCGAGAGATGGGTCCGCAGCAGACTCGGCGAGAGTGTCGGCGTGGAGTTCAACAAGCTCGGATCTGGTAGAGGCGGATCTGGAGCGCCAGCAGAAGGCGAGAAGCCCAAGACCGAGAAGGACCTTTGGGACCGCATCTGGAACGTCTTCACCGATACTGTCTCACATGCCGAGACTCGCTTCACCGAGCGGGCACGTAGCTTCGACGCTAGCCCCGATGAAGTCGAGGTTGGTCTTTGGAGATTGCGGCGAAAGTCATGGGGTGCTCTTCGAGACAAGATCGACGAAGAGCTGATGGAGGGCAACCTTCTGCTCAAGCTCCGCGAGAACTTCGAGGATAAGTTCAGGTACGACGAGGAAGGTGTACCGAGAATATGGAGGCCAACGGATGACATCGAAGGACTCTACACTCGCGCGAGGCAAAGTACACTGACGCTGATCCCGTTGCTGTCAAGATTCAGGCTGTCAGTGACGTCTGCACCTCCACCCCTCGACGCCTGGATCGGCGAGCCGCCAAGCACAGTCACCAGTGCAGACGACGAGGATCTTACCCCCATCGGCGGCATTGATGAAGATGAAGGCAAGACGCTGGACGAGGAGACCACGATGATCACAGATGCCAGGCAGCAAGATCTTGAGACAAGATTCAAAAAGACGGCTGATGGCGTCTATGTTGAAGCCAAGCGCAGTGCAATTGGTGGCATGACACAGGTGCCGCTATACTTTTACGGTCTGTTGCTGGCTCTTGGATGGAACGAGATCGTCGCTGGTAAGTTTGCAACCTTCACAAACCCGACATGTCCCTTACTAACAATCATCGCAGTCCTCCACAACCCCGTCTACTTCATCTTCCTCATCCTCCTCGGCGCCGGTGCTTACGTCACCTACACCCTCAATCTTTGGGGCCCAATGCTCCGCATGACTAACGCTGCCAGCACCCAAGGCCTCGAAATCTTCAAAGAGAAACTTCGCGAATTCCTCGAATCCTCGGAAACTGGACGACAAGCTATTGGCATGAGCCAGAAGCACGGCATCGCTTTGGATACCTTGAGCAGTAATGGCACGACGACAGCGAAAGCTAAGAGTGCTGACGATGAGGACGTTGATGAGATATAGTCCTGAGCGTTTAGAACTTTTGCATAGTGACTACACTTTACCCATGAGTGCTAGGTATGGAGTGGAAGGGCAGGAACAAGTGTATTATTCTCCGAGTCAGCCATTGAGCTGTACGATAAGCTACCACTATCACTGCTATCGGCCTCGAAGCTTTCTTCCACCAGCCACGAACAGAACACAGTCTTCGCCATCCGATCCGAACAACCATCAGCACCATTCGCTCGCATCACTCATCGGAACAATCGAGACGATGGCGCGCTTCTTGCGCTGACGTCGTCGCCATCCCTGGCTCTTCTTGTTCTTGCTTGGTGCAGCTGCCTCCTCCGCGGGACCGTCCGCGATCTTCTCCGCGAGTAATGTCTTGCGCTTTGGGACAGAATAGTGATGACAATAGAAGGAGAGCGTTGTGCCTGATGCTCTCAGCTACTTCTTCACGTGCTCGAAACCCACCATTCACCCACCTGAACTTCTCCGCATCTCTTCACCAACACACGTGAACACCACCGAACCACCACGCCTCGAACCGCCCAACAGCCAAGGTCCAAGGTCCAACGTCCAACGTCCGAACCAGGTCACCACGAACCAATTGCCTATGAACCAGCGGCGCACACATGGGAGCTCGAAGCCCGCGTGCCGCTGCGGACAGCGCAAATTGCGGACGGGTGATGCTGTGGCGGGAGACGTGGAGAGGACGACTTGGGCACGGACGGTGCATGGTGTGAAAAGTTTGTTCCTGCTTATGTCTCTCCATTAGAGTGCTGGCTATGGTTGCTGGAGCCTATACAAGATGGCGCAAGAGTGGTAGAGACTCGATTCGATCACGCCCAACGCGTGCCCGATGGCAGTGATCATCTTCCTACAGGAGCTCATAGTGTTACATTATGCCATAGGTACTATACACCCTCTCGAGCCCAGGGCTGGCATCACTCTCACAACAACGCAGCAAGTCCAGCCACACCAATCAACCCAGCAACAGCAGCAGCCTCAGTCCTGCCAGCACCACTTCCCGAACTCGTCGAACTCGCCTTTCCACTAGCAGCCGCGTTGTTCGCACTCGCCGTAGCCTTGATCTGTCCACCCACAGCGCTCGCCGAGCTCATAGCACTGCCCGTCGCCTGAGCCACAACATAAGCCGCACTTCCCGTTACACTGGGCGTGAAGTACAGGCTAACGTCCGTCTTGTTACCCACTGGATCGCTGAAGCTCGAGGACGCGGCAGATGTAGTGGCCGCAGTCGAAATGGCGCTCTGTGCATACTGGAAGAACCACTGGTCCAGGCCGAGGGTGGGAGTCGTGCTTGCTGCGCAGTATTGGGAAGACAGAGAAGCGATGTCGTTGTTGGTCAGGCCTGCATCTGCCTCGCTGGCACCGTGGGCTTTGAAGCAGTCTGCGCAGCCGTTTGCTTGGTCCCAGAACTGGGATTGGCAGATGCAGGTGCGCTGGGTGGCGTTCGATTGCATTGGTGCGTCTTGGTCGTCACCGGAGTCTGAGAATTGGCGTTTGGTGACGGAGCCGCCGGCGCTGTATTGGGTGAGGAGTTGTTGGAAGTAGGCTTCGCCGTACATGCATTGGACTTGGATTGCTTGGGCGGCGTTGCAAGGAGCGGACCAGTCTGGGTAGCCGGTTGAGTTGGTCGGAGAGCAGATGGAGCTAATGTAGGTGTCTGATGAGCCGTCGATGGCGCTATCACTGCCGGAGTCGCTCTGGGCGTAGACGGCTGCCGCCGAGAAGAGGATCGCGGTGGTGTACTTCATGGCTGATGTGTGTTTTGGTGATAGGCGAGAGGTCTGTTTGAGGGATGCTGTCAACTTCGTAGATGAATTGATGTGATGTAGAGTTGGTTGTCAAGGAGAGTGTCACCGGGAAGATGATGCAGGAGACAAACAAATCGACTTTCTCAGCACTACAAGGAGTCGCACCCGTCATATATGTCACCCGAACCGCAGGCACAACTCTGAATCCTGTATCGACCGGTCCGATCACGTCGCTCCTGCTCGATTTTGTTCGGCATGGAGGTCATCTCAGTCTAGCGCGCCGTTCAACCAGGCGATGGGTGGATGCTAGAATTGCGCAAGGGCGTCGTAACGATTTTTTCTGGTACGCCGTTTGTCAAAAAGAGGAAGTCAGGACACGCGAAGGATCGTGGCTGGATCGCGGGTGCGACATGATGCAGCGGACCGTTGCAGGCGAGACCCGTTGACGAGATGCTTCGCCTCCTTGGTGGCACCGGTGGTATGTAAAATAACTGTGACTGGCTGCTGACATGACTCTTCTGATTGACGCCGGTAAAAGTGTGAAGATGTCGTTGAGTTATTGTCAAGTGAAGAAGAACGTCCGCCGGGGGTCGTGGGCCGACAAAGAGGATCCGGACCACCATATTGCCACCAAAACCCTTGAATAAGCTTTGCATAAAGCCCATATCTATAGCAAGGGAATAACATACTACGACTACGTTAAATAAGGCCCTTCTAAGGGTTATTACCTTCGCAATTCTTGCTATTATATAGAGGACATAGATACTAGTTAAAAAAGGTTAATATAGCCTAAAGGAGAGTCTACTACTTCTTTAGCTTAAGATAAGAGCTCGGCTACTATATATATAGGCGTAGGCGATTAACTCGTTACTCGATATAGTCCTATAGTAGCTACTACTACTTAGCTATATTAAGGTTATATAATATACTATCTAATAGATTATATTAATAGT